>CAUYRT010020184.1:0-27745 GCA_963574885.1 Lepilemur ruficaudatus
AAATATATATAGAAAAAATTAGCCGGGCATGGTGGCACATGCCTGTAGTCCCAGCTACTTGGGAGGCTGAGGCAGAAGGATCGCTTGAGCCCAGGAGTTTGAGGTTGCTGTGAGCCAGGCTGGCGCCACGGCACTCTAGCCCGGGCAACACAGTGAGACTCTGTCTCAAAAAAAAAAAAATCCAACTGTCTACTATTATAATCACTTGTTGAAGGAAAGACATGTTTACATCAGGAAAAGGAAGAAGGAATAATATAATTTATAGGAATCCAGAATTAGAAATAACTCTTTAAATTCAATTATTTTAGCTGTTCTTAATAAGAAGCTGATTTTGTTGTCATTTTTCTCATTTCTTTTTGGACGGTGGTGCAAACCGCACCACGGACCAGCCCCATGTTTGGACGCAGGCCCAGCATCTATCTGGAAGGATGGTCCGCAGGCCCCTTTCAGTTGTGCGAGTTCTGGGCGTGAGGCATCCGCAAGGCAGTGTGGGGCCTGCAGCTGCTCTCCCAGGAAGCAGATCATCTTGGCTCCGCTCCACCCCAGAGCCGTGTCTGGAGGCTTCTGTTTGGTCTGTGATCATGAAACGGCAGCGCCCTGCCAAGGCAGCTCCCTCCAAGTCCCACCATATGGGGACTGCTTTCCACTGGGTCTGGCAGCTCTTCCGCTCATAACATCAGTCCCCACTGATAGATTCGTCCCTGTCACACTATTTACTGAAACTAGGCCACTTAATTAAAAGCAACAGCTTTTGCATAAACTCCAACAGTGGCTTTATAAATTCCAAGCATTGTAAAGGGACCAGGAGGAAGAATGGGCCAATCATCATAGAGCCCAATGTTCCCACCCTTTCCAAAGTGCTCCTTAATCACAGAGGCACCTGCTCCCCTCAGGGGGAGGGTGTTACTTCCATTGTCAGCTCGCTGTGAACATGGAAAGGGTCAGCGGCAGCACAAGGGCGCTTTGCTTTCCTGGGGTATTTGCACCAGAAAGTCAATGGTTCAGATGCGCACTCTTTAGACAGACTGGAAGCCAAGTTAACCGTATGGGAGAAGGGGACGCGGATGGGCAGATGTCTTGTCGGGGCAATTTGGGTAATAGGCTGAAAGGAAGCACCAGAGAACCAAGCAGGCTTCCAGGATCACTGGGCAAAGCCCCGGGGATTTGCCAGCCTTTGCTGGGCACCAGCTCTGGGTCTTGCACTGTGGGTTCTATTGGCTTTCACTGGAAGCTTCCATTGGCTTCTTCGGATTCATTCTCCACCCTTCTCCACTCAGAGGCTGACTGACACGAGCTGCAGCATCAGACTCCCTGGCCGGCTTCTGCTGGAGTCTGGCCGGTGGGAGCTGCCCGTGGAGACAGGAGGTTGGGGGAGAAAGAAGTCAAGGCATTTGTTCCTATGCTCTCCCTGCCAGGTCGCTGTGGCCCGGGGGCCCCGACATTCCTCTCTCCAGTTTGGGGCACTGGCGGCTCCCACTGCTCCTTCAGGCCTGCGGTGTGGGGGTGATGTCTCCCCGCCACGGCTAGCATGGGAAAACACACTTTGTTAGTTTCTCTAAACCTTGTACGCCAGGCCCTTTATTACTGCTCTCAAACCGCCCAGTCTGGGGGAGCCGTTTCTTCACCACCAGGACCCGACTGGGGAAGCAATGTCAGAAGTGAGTAAAACACCGTCCCTGCCCCCCAGGAGTTGCCGTGGAGTTGGGGACAGGACGCGCAGGAAGAGAGGGGCAGACGTCCCTGTTAAGCCAAGGCTGCTAGGAGGTGTCCTTGAGGCATTTCTCTGATGACGTGCTGGTGCGAGGACAGCCCCTGCAAAGAACAGGGTCAGGGACACCCTGTGGCATGTGGCTTTGGCTCTGAATGTCGGTGGCCAGACAGGGAAGGGAGGCAGGGGAGGAGGCAGGGAGGTATTGGAGGAGGTGGAGGGAGCACGATGAGTACGGGACTTGGTCAGAGGTGGCAGAACCGTGCTCTGCTCAGACCCCTCCCTCCCTCCGCAGTCCCGGGTCTAGGTGCCGCTTCTTTCGGGCTCCACGTCTGAAAGAGCTGGCTGCCCTGGAAGGGCGGCTGCTTTGCTGTCCCACTGAGCTCTCAGATCAGATAATCCCGTCTTCGGAGAGGCTTCTGTGGGAGCCAGCCCCCAAGACGGCCCCAGTGACAGTGCCTCTTGGTGTTAATAATCCGGCGTCGGTAGTTCCTATTGAGTGAGGGTTGGACCTAGCGACTAGGGTCTACAGACTAGAACAAGGTGGAAGCGTGTGCATGTCTATGTGTGTATGCACGCGTGCGTGCGTGTGAGACTTAGTCACAAAGGACGGTGTGGCATCTCTCTCTCCCTCAGAGCTTGCGCTGGGGGAAGCCGCCTGCCCTGCTGTGAGGACAGTCCAGCTATCCTGTGGGGAGATGCCCCTGGCAGGAACCTGCATCCTCCAGCTTCAGCTGGGCCTCAGATGACCGAAGCCCCAGGTGACAACTTGATGGAATCCCTGTGAGAGGTCGTGAACCAGAAGCACCCTGGGTAAGCCACTTCCAGATTCCTGACCCATAGAAACTGAGAAAACAAACATTTGTGGCTTTAAACTGCTAATTTTTTGTGCAGAAACGAACCAGCGCCGCCCCGCACTGCACTTCCTGTAGCTCTCATGCTGCGTCCCAAGCCCCTGAGGCCCTGCGTGACCTGGGTCTTCCCATCCCATGCGCCCTCTTGCTCCACTCTGCCCTGTACTGCTCCAGCGGCTTCTGGTTTCCTTGCTGCTGCCTGAAAGTGTGGGGCATGCTCCCACCTCAGGGCCTTTGCACCTACTGTCATTTCTTTCTAGAACAATCTTTCCCAGTTATATGCATGGCTTGCTCTCTCTCTTCTTCCAGGTCTTTGCTCACAAGTCAGCTTCTTGGAGGGCCCTTCCCTGATCACTCCGTCTCAAAGTACAAGCACATTCCCCAACTCCTCCCTAGACTTTTCCCTGATTAATTTTTTCCTATTGTATGTATCAATACCAGACATCATGTACAGTTTACTTATTTATCTTGTTTATTGGTGTTTTTATTCACTAAAATGTAAGCTCTGGGAGGCCAAGTATTTTTATCTGTTTTGTTCATTGTTACGCCACCAACACTTAGAACATAGCCTAGTGTGTAACAGGTGTCTGATAAGCATTTGTTGAATGAATGACTGTCACATGGTTTTTTTCTGTTAGAACCTGTGCTGGGCAGTATTGTGGCTCTCATGGTTGTCCCCTGGTATATCTCTGAAGGTGTACGATGACAGGGCAGAGGAGACTTGGCAGATGTAATTAAGGTTGCTAATCAGTTGGCCTTAAATAGGGAGATTGTCTTGGACTCTCTAGGTAGGTGCAGTATAATCATGTGAGCTCTTCAAAGCAGAGACAGGGGCAGCAAAGGAAGTTGGCAAGACTCCAAGCACGAGAAGTGCCCAACGAGAAGGAATGCGGGCAGCCTCTCCAAGCTGAGAGAGGGACCCCAGGTGGCAGCAAGGAAACGGGGACTACAGTCCTGCAGTCACAAGGAACTGGATTCTGCCAGCGATCAGAACAAGGAAGAATATTCTTCCCAGAGCCTCCTGATAAGAGCTCAGCTGGTTGACACCTGGATTTTGGTCTTGGGAGACTCTGAGCAGAGAACTCATGTGAGCCCTCTGGGACTTCTTTCTTTTTATTTATTTATTTATTTCTTTTTGTAGAGATGGGGTCTCACTATGTTGTCCAGGCTTGTCTTGAATCCTGGCCTCAAGCAATCCTCCTACCTTGGCCTCCAGTGCTGGGATTATAGGTGTGAGCCACCATGCCCGGCCCTGCCGCAATTCTGACCTACAGAATTGTGAGGTAATAAATGGCTGTTGTTTTAGGCTGCTAAATTTGTGGTAATGGATTATGACAGCAATAGGAAACTGATAGAGATCTCTTTTAATTATTGGATATTATGTTACTAATTTGTTTAGTGTGAGCTCAGATCTATTGTCTCTCTTGAAGCCCCAGTGCTTAGGGCAGTGCCTGGCACAGAATTTAATAAACCTTTGCTGTGTGAATGAATGAATGAAAGAAGGGTCCCCACTTTGCAGTGGGTGAGTGTATCTGTTGGCTTGTCTAGAACGCCACTAGACTGTTAGAATCCTAGGTGCCAGGGCCAGTTGCAGGCAGCCGCATGGCCTCAGGCCCCGCCCAGACCTGCCTTGGAGGGGCAGCAGCACACCTTCGGCAAATTGACAGGCAGCCTAGGGCCAAGTCAGCAGGGAAGAGCCTATGTCACTGGCAAGAGGACCTGTGTGCAAAGTACTTACTCCCCCACCACCGAGAAATTGGACTTTGGCTATACTGGCCAGAGATTATGAGGCAGGCTTGGGTATCGGATCAAAATGCAGCTGAGTTTTTTACTATCTTTGTGACTGTGGGTGAAAGACTTCACTTATCTGAGCCTCCGTGTTCCCACCTACGAAATGGGGATAATAATACCCACCTCCTAGAATTTCTTTGTGGAGATTAATGAATTGGAGCAAATAGAGGACTTTGCACACAGTGGGTGCTCAACAAACAATAGTTCTTATTATTTTGCCTTTTGTTGAATTCTGCACCTTGGTTTTTCTGGGAAAAGCTTCAGAAGAGTTTTGAAAGAGGATTTCACTTGAGGTGGGGGACAAATCTGATCAGCGACACCTGCTTTGGCTTCCACGACGAACTGTCCCAGCCCAGCTCACTCTCCACTTCCACGTTCACACGAAGGGGCCAGCTCGCTCTGGCTGCAGACGCAGGGACCAGATTTGCGCAAAGCAAGGATAGTTGGTATTAATGGTAACAATGTTCACAAGATGTGGCAAAAATGATGCAGTTGAGTTGATCCATTTAAAAATGATGGAACGAAATAGGTAGACGGTTTTATCAAACACATACATGTACTCATGCACAAACACACACACATACACTCTCACACACACACATATTTATACTCACACAAACCTCACTCAAAAGGTTAAAGACAGTTAAATTATCACGGGGACGGATACAAAATATTGCATGGGGATTTAGAGGCAAGAAATACTAGGAAACATAATGCACTGTAAATTAAAGTCATTTATAAAGTGCAACTGGCACACAGATAGGAAGGAAAATGATTAGTCAGCAGCAGTGGGGTGTCCTGTTATTTGCATACAGAATATTTCCATGGGACAAGAAAGGATGTATTTATTAAGGGCTTGCTGGTGTACAAATACAAACTATTACTGCTGGGCCTACCTCACAATGATTTTGTCCGTTTGTCGGTCTTAAGCCTGCGAGGTCCTTCCGGCAGTCCTTGGGAAGCCTGCTCTCCCCACGACGTGTTCTCTTCAGCTGTGGGGCTGGCCTGCGGGCTCTGCAGACACACGGCGCAGAAAGCTCCTTCCCAGAGGTCACCGCAGCCTCCCCACTTACACAGCACTGCCACCCCCACTCAACGACGGGGCGCTCTCTGTGTGCTGGATCTCCCGCCCTTCCTCTACAGCGTGCATGGCTTTGGGTTTGAAGGGCGCCACCTCTGGCCCCAGGAGAGGTGGGTGGGTTTGGTGCGTCTTCCCCACCTCCTGCTTTCACAAGACCATGTGCCACCTGAGCATCAACTGGGGCCTTTCGTGATGCTAATAGAGGCAGTGATTGAATCTGAAAGAAAAAATAAACAGAGAAGTCAGAGAAGAAGGTGGGTTATTTATTAGAAAATACTGGTGGCAAAGAATTGAACAGTGTGGATGGTGGGGGGAGACAGGGGACAAGAATCTGCACTCCTTAGACTGGACAGAATGCTTGGGAGGATTTTGAGAGGAGATAAAATGATATCGTGTTTGTAAAATATTTAGCGCAGTACTTGTAACCTAGAAAGTGATCGATAAATGATAAAGATTGGTACTGACTGATTAACACTATGGTGCTCAAATGGTGGTGGTGTTCTCCAGAGATTAGGGGGTCGGGGGGGTAGACTCACAACTGAGGGATGCGGTGAGCATTGTGGAGGGGAGGGGCATACCTCTAACCTTGCTAGGGAGAGGCAAAGATATAAAATGTGACAAAAATGTTTGTACTCTCATAATTTCCTGAAATAAAAATTATTAACAATGAGAACTTGTACCTTTTAATGACCCTTCTGTTATCTAAGCAGCTTACCTGAATTTTAGAGGCACACAGAATGTTTATTGTCATAAAGACCATGCTTTCTTTTAAAAAATTTTTTTTGTTTTTAATTACTATGGATACATAATAGTTGTGTATATTTATAGGGTACATGTGATGTTTTCATACAGGCATATGGTATGTATTAATCAATTGGGGCATCCATCACCTCAAGCAGTTATCATTTTTTTGTGTTAGGGACGTTTCAATTCCACTCTTTAAAGTATACCATGACTTATTGTTATTGTTTTATATATCTATGCATAGTTATAGTTAACTTGTATGTTTTAGTCACTTTGTTGTGCTATCACATATTGTTCATTCTGTCTAACTATCTAACTATATTCTTGCACCCACTAACCATCCCCACTTTTCCCCCCTCCCTGCTACTCTTCCCAGCCTCTGGTAACCATCATTCTATTCTCTGTCACCATGAGATTGTTTTAATATTTAGCTCCTGTATATGAGTAAGAACATGCAAGATTTGTTTTTCTCTGCTTGGCTTATTTCACTTAATATAATGTCCTTCAGGTTCATCGATGTTGCTGTGAATGACAGGATTTCATTCTTTTTATGGCTATATAATATTCCATTGTGTGTATGCACCACAATTTCTTTATTCATCCATTGATGGACACTTAGGTTGATTCCAAATCTTGGCTATTGTGAATAGTGCTGCAATAAACATGGGAGTGCAAGTATCTTTTCAATATACTGATTTCCTTTCTTTTGGATATGTATGCCCAGTGGTGGGATTGCTTGGTCATATGGTAGCTCTATTTTTAGTTTTTTGAGGACCCTCCACACTGTTCTCCATAGTGGTTGCACTAATTTACATTCCGACCAGCAGTGTACGAGGGTCCCCTTTCTCCACATCCTCACCAGCATTCATTATTGTCCGTCTTTTTGATGAAAATCATTTTAACTGGGGTGAGATGATATCTCATTGTAGTTTTGATTTTCTTTTCTCTGATGACTAGTGATGTTGAGAATTTTTCATATACCTGTTGGCCATTAGTATGTCTTCTTTTGAGAAATGTCTACTCAAATCTTTTGCCCATTTTTTAAATTGGGTTATTTGATTTTTCCTGTTGAGTTATTGTAGCTCTTTATATTAAATATATTCTAGTTATTAATCCCAATACCTCGTCAGATGGGTAGTTCGCAAATATTTTCTCCCATTCTTTGGGTTGTTTTCACTTTGTTGATTGTTTCCTTTGCTGTGCAGAAGCTTTTCAGCTTGATATGATCCCATTTGTCCAGTGTTGCTTTGGTTGCCTGTGCTTTGAGGGTATTAATCAAGAAGTCCTTGCCCAGACCAATGTCCTAAAGCATTTACCCAGTGTTTCTCTTAGTAGTCTCATAGTTTCAGGTCTTAGATTAAAATTTTTAATCCGTTTTGATTTGATTTTTGTATATAGCAAGAGATAAGGGTCTATTTTCATTCTTCTGCATATGGATATCCAAGTTTCCCAGCACCATTTCTTGAAGAGACTGCCATTTTGCCACTGCATGTTTTGGCAACTTTGTGGAAGATGAGTTCACCTATGGGTGTGTGAATTTATTTCTGGGTTCTCTATCCTGTTCCATAGGTGTATATGTCTGTTTTTATGCCAGTACCATGCTGTTTGGGTTACTATATCTCTGTAGTATAATTTGAACTCAGGTAATGTGATTCCTCCTGCTTTGTTCTTTTTGCTTTGGATGGCTTTGGCTATTCTGAGTCTTTTGTAGTTCCATATAAATTTTAAGATTCTTTTTTTCTTTTTTTAAAATTTCAAAATATTAATGAGGTACAAATGTTTTTGTTACATATATACACTGTGTAGTCCTGAAGTCAGGACTTTCAGTGTGCCTATCATCAGGACAGTGTTTGCTGTAACCAACAGGTAAGATTTTATCCCTCACCCCCTAACACCCTCCCCCTTCTCAGTTTCCAATGTCCTTTACATTACATCTCTCTGTGCCTATGTGTACCCATCATTTAGCTCCCACTTATTAGTGAGAACATGTGTTTGTTTTTCCATTCCTGAGATACTTCACTTAGGATAATGGTCTCCAGTTCCATCCGAGTTGCTCTGAAACACATTATTTCATTTCTTTTTATAGCTGAGTAGTACTCTATGGTGTGTACATATACCATATTTCCTTTATCCACTCATGAATTGATGGGCACTTAGGTTGATTCCATATCTTCACAATTGTGAATTGTGCTGTGATAAACATTCGAGTGCAGGTGTCATTTTTCTGTTTCTATGAAGAATGTCATTGGTATTTTGATAGGGATTGCATTGAATCTGTAATTTAATATTGATTTTTCCAATGTATGAGCATGAAATATCTTTCCATTTTTTTGTGCGTCCTCTTCAATTTCTTTCATCAGTGTTTTATTGTTTTCATTGTAGAGATCTTTTTCACTTCTTTGGGTAAGTTTATTCCTAGGTATTTTATTTTATTTGTGGCTATTATAAATTAAAGATCATGCTTTCTAAAGCAGTACTACCAGTTCCGAAATTGGAACCCAATTGAGGCCCTATAGGGACAGTTACACAAAAGAAGTTAAAATCAACACCAGCTGCTGATTTTAAGGAGGCTGCATCTCCTGAGATAAAGGAGAAAGGTAACAAACATGTCACTACTTGATGTGAGGTAATTTGAAAAACCGATTAGTCTGTTTTCCCACCCTACAATGAGAACATAATCATTGCATCTCAGTGCAAATACAAGTTATTTCTGAGCTGTGCAATGGATGATGAAGTGAGAACCCTGGGAAGTATCTGAATGGAAGTCCAGAAATTCAGGATTCAAGAGACAAATTCCCACAACCAAGAAACAGCAACAAGGAAAAAGATGACCTGCATGAATCCCTAGAAATGATTAAAGCTACAGCTAGGGACGAGACTCCAGGCCCCTAAATCCCAGATGTACTGACATCTATTTTTTCTGCCTAACCAGATTTCTTTTTCCCTTCAGCTAGCAACATCACCCTAACTTTCCTTATGGAACCACGTTTCCCTCGTTTTCAGTCCATTTGCTTCGAGTGCAAATGACTCCACCCAAGCTTCCCTCTGGAGCTGTGTGTTCCAGGCCTGGCCAGGCAGGGCACCATGACAGTGACTGGCCCAGGAGTGGACACCTGCCCAGGGGACTTGGTAAGATTCAGCTGTGGGACTTTTGTTGAAATTGTTGAAAATCGATAATCTCCCGTTCTAACGGGGCTGTCTGGAGGCCACCAAAAAGGGAGCTCTTGATTAAGAATGGACATAACAGAAAGCAAACTAGAACTGTGAGCCAGTGTGAGGCCAGGTCCTCATATGATGATCTGAGCTCCCAGACCCAGCACAGCTTGAAACCAGCCACACACTGGAGGGGGGATAGAAACAGATAGATGGATGGATGGATGGATCAAGATAGCTTATTCTGGTTTGTGTCTGGTTGATGTCATTGCACCTGAAAGAGTCCTAACTATTATAAAGTCTGCTTCTCTCCTGATAGACCACCCGGCCTCTTTATCGCCCTTTGAGAAAATACAGTACAGTAACCACTAAGTACTCGAGTGTGTCTCCTTAGGCAGAGTCCCCCTGGGGACTGCAGCACTGGCGCCTGGAGGAGATGCTAAGCAGGTGGCCCAGCCCCCATGCAGACTGCACTGCTAGGAGGAGTAGGGATGATGAGGAGCAGAGGGCAGGGAGTACCCACGACAGGAAGGAGCAGACCTTCCTGCACGCCTCGCGATGACAGGGCGCCTTAGCAGTGAGAGCTCCCTGCGCAGGTGTGCGCTCTGCCACAGCAGTTTTTGTCAGAAAAGGCATCCTAACAGGAAGCAGGGAAACCACCTCTGGGCTCACTGTGCGTGTTGTGACGGAGACGTAGAGGGAATGTGGCCGTGATTCAGGGACTAGCAAGAAATCAGGAGTTGCAAGACTTGAGCTGGGCTATTGCTCTCTTACGAGGGCCTTGATAAACTCTTCAGCCCCAAGTTCCCAATCTGTAAGATGGGAATAATGCTACCTTCCTACCCCTTGGAGTTTCCTGAGGCTCAAAGGTAAGTAGTAATAGTGGTAAAAACCGACGCTGTGTTTATTGATGTGTCAGCCGCCTTGCCTACCTTTCTTATCGCAGCTACACAGGATCCCCATGAGGTAGGTCATATTATTATACACATTGTGCAGATGAGGA
This sequence comes from Lepilemur ruficaudatus, assembly GCA_963574885.1. NCBI lineage: Eukaryota > Metazoa > Chordata > Mammalia > Primates > Lepilemuridae > Lepilemur > Lepilemur ruficaudatus. Next base: position 10,335 of record CAUYRT010020184.1, read on the forward strand.
AACTGAGGCTCAAAGAAATGTAATGATTTTTCCTGAGGTTGTGCAACAAATGAGGGACAGAGGCAGAATCTGAACCACAGGATGGAGTCCAAGGCTGTGCCCGTGTCTGGTTCCGAACGCCGTCAAAGGGCACAGAAAGGACCTTGAAGATGGGACGGTGAAAGCCAAATGTTCAGAGTGGGCTGGGTTTGGATTAACTTTTTCTATTTTCTACTAAGTTTTCTGTTATTAGTACAACAACCTTTCTTTTTAAAGCTTTGGCATCCTGGGATAACTTACTGTCTTAGTCTAGGCAGGTGAGTTGTTATAATAAACAGCCTTAAAATCTCAGTGGCCTAGCACAGTAAATTTTATTTCTCACTCATACAATGCACTGTGTGTGGGTGTTTGGTTGGTGACCTTCATGTGGTAATCCAGGGCACAAAACCCTTCTATCTTGCAGCATTAGCATCCTCTGTGGCCCTGGAGTCCCTGCTGCATGCTTTAAATTCAGCTGGAAGACAGGAGAGACAGGATTGCATATGGGAAGGTTTTATGGGCTAGGACAGACAGTGGCCAAGTTCATGTCATGCGAATTTCCTTGGCCAGAACTCAGTCTCACGGCCACGTGTAAGTGCACAAGAGGTGGGCAAGGCACTCTAGTTGTGTGCCCAGAGGAGATGAGTTTTCTTGAACAAATAGAAGTTATTGCCATGCTTATAAAATAGCCGCTTTTCCAACTTACAAACTTTTTGGTGATTTTATTGATTTCACGTTGCCTGTCTGGACTGCCTAGGAACCAGGGCAATAAAGTCTTTGGCTCAGCCTCCACAGGGACTCTGTGCCTCAGAAATAATGCGTGAGAGAGAGGAAAACAAGACTTCACCCCACCGAAGCATCTGATGATCCCTCTGAAGTGGATGCTATGATGTGCCCCCTGGACACCGTCAGGACCAAGGTGCTCCGCCCCCGGCTGCTGCGATGTTGCTGGTTCACAGATCACAGCTGAGCTGCTCTCCAGGAACTATCCTCAGATGAAGACAGCCATCTTGTCCAGGGTCATGACCTCTTCACAGGAAGAACTCCCAGACAATGGCTTGATGATGTGACAGTATAAAGACCCCTCGGAGCCAGGCAAGGCAGCAGTCCCATCCCAGAGTTCCCGTGGGGTTGGCTGAGGGCTCCCAGGTCAACTCACCCTTTTGCACAATCCCACTTCTTCCACTCCCCGGCAGATGCCGTCCTGAAGACACTCCTCATCAACTCCCTCTTGGCAAGCTCCATCTCAGAGTCTGTTTCCCCAGAAACCCAACCTAAGACAGCTGGTGCCAGGAGCTGTTAAAGAGGCAGACTCCAGAACGGGGCTCTGCAGCTGGATCATCTGCTAACTGGCGGACAGTGCAGACGCCACCACCGGTGGTGGGTGGAGTGTGGGTAACCCCAGAATGCTGGAGCAGTACAACTGTTAAAGCTTTCCCCAGTCGTGAACAGGGTGGGATAATGGTGGAAGGAATGTCCTGGGAAGGGTACTAGGCCTCTGAGATGTGTAAGGGAACTAGTGATGGCTGTGGAATTGGGTGGTTCTTCTTATGAGAATCCATGTGTCTGAAAAAGACAATGAATGGCTAAGAGTGTTCATAAAGTAAAAGCTGAGTTGAAAGCCATATGGTGTCTTTGGCTACATGTAAAAGAGTCCTCATGTCATCCTTTGCAGCCAAGGACATAGAAAGCCAAGGATCAAGCCCCATATTTAATTAATCAAGATCCAGAGGTGGTTGAATTCTCAACCCGGGCTAATCTGCTCTACATGGGTCAGGGAGGAAGGAGTGGGGCTCTGGGTTGATCCATTCAAAAGTCTTGAATCCATGGACCCTTCTGACTACTATGCTAAATAGTGGTACAAATGGTCCCTTCCTCTCCCCCCTTAAAGTCTAGCACCTTCTTGGTACAACAATCTGTCTTAATCAGCTCGGGCTCCAATAACAAAATACCATAGATTGGGTGGCTTAAACAACAGAAATTAATTTTCTTACAGTTTTGGAGGTTGGAAGTCCAAGATCAGGGTGTCAGCATGGTCAGGTTCTGGTGAGGGCTCTCTTCCAGGCTTGCAGAGGGATGCCTTTTCACTGCTTTGTCCTCACATGACAAAGGAGGAGGGGAGAGAGAGAGAAGGGGAGGGAGAAGGCAAGGAGAGGAAGAGAGAGAGATTTTTCCTTTTATAAGGCCACTAGTATTATCAGGTTAGAGCCCACCGTAACTATCTCATTTAACCTTAGCTCTATCTTCAAATACAGTCACATTCAGGGTCGAGGCTTCAACACATGGATTTTGGGCAGACAAATTCAGCCCATGACAACCTCCTCACCTGATGGCTATGAAGGGCCCCTTGCATGAAAGCACACACTACCTCCCACAGGATTCACCCTCACCTCATCCCTGTGCACCAGACAAATCACTAGGGCTAAGTTACGAAGAAAAGGAGAGTCAGCAAAGGAGGCCCTGGGTGGGCTGAGAGAGGACAGGCGGCCACCCTGAAGGAGCCGCAGGACCCAGCAAACATGTCCCAGCAGGGGAGAAGAGCATAAACGGATGGGATACTGAGGGTCCTGGACCAAGGGGACAGCCAGATGAGAGAGAGCTCACCCACGTGGGCACACAGAAGACAGGAACACACGGATGGTGTGACTCATGGAAGCAGGGATAAAATAATGGTCCAAGTTAAGTAAAAATGGCAGAATTTCTAGTGCAGTTCCAGATGAAAGGATCAAAAGGCTTGGGCAAGGTGGGAAACAGAGTGGATATATAACATAAAGCCAACAATCCAACAGGCAAGTATGTTGTGCTGGTGAGATGAAGACATACCCTACTCACAAAAGTGACAAGGAATGCAGTAGCAAGAGGGGCACGGACGTTTTTGACAAGTGCAGTGATGGCTTCCTCTGCAGTCGCGGGTAATGACAGGAAATGCTGTGTCACAACTGGGCTCCGTGGTAGCAGTAGGGCTGATAGAATCTCCAGGTAACAGAAGTGAGGTGGCAGCTCAGTCATCAGAAGTGGGACAGGTGCAATTAGTTTAATAAGTGGCAAGTCAGAGTGGCAGCCAAGGGGCTTGACCCTCAGAGAGCTACAGAGATGGTTAGCAGAGCCCAGTGTTCCTAGGGGTGAGAGAGATGGCAGCCAACAACCATATTGCTCAGCCTGTGCAATCCAAGGAGATCAAGAATGGGCCACCAAGAGGTGGGAGCAATAGTCCCAATAAATAACTACAGTCCACAGAACAGATTTGTATCTGACCAGTCTTTAGACCAAGTAACTGACTTCAGGAGAGGCCAAGTCCCCAGAAAGAAGGATCCTATCCCACTACGGCAAGTGTATAGGGTTGGAACAGGGTCCTTCTTTCAAAGTGGGGGTATCTGGGGACCAGGTATTAAATGGAGTCCTAACCCAGGTCTAGATCATCTCAGGGCCACTGGGTCCCACCCAGGAGTCATGTCACCCAGTGCCCATGTTTGGTAATTAACAGAAGCACCACACTCATTCCCATGCTTGTAGGGTTACAGTGGAAAGTCCAGGTGGGAGCCTCAGAAAATGTCATCCACCTTATCCTGCAAGATAAGTAACTCAAAACAGTATCACAAACCAGGTAAATGGCAGAAACTCGTGCCACCCTTAAAGTCCGAAAGATGCAGATGTGGTGGTCCCCACCATATTCTGATTTGCAGGTCTGGCTTCCATAAAAGCAAGACAGGTCCTGGAGAAGGAAAATATACAGTGGCAAACTCAACAGGCGGCTTTTCCAACTACAGCTGTGGTGCCAGATGTGGCATCTTTGCCAAAGCAGATTAACCCCAGTCTCAGACACGTGGCACGGGGTTATGTATTTGGTGAATGAGTGAATTCTTATCCATTCCTGTAAGTAAGAAGGATCAGAGACAGCTCTCATCCACTTGGGGCAGGAAACAGCATACATTCACAGTCTGCCCATGTGCTATGTTAACTCTCTCACCTTCTGTTTACATTAAATAGTTGAGTGAGTACCTGAAGGGATACGGATCATTCAGACGCGCAGCAGAATATCATATTAGTTCACTGTATTGGCATCATGTTGACCATGCCAGGTGAACAAGAAATGGCAAGAGCATCAGAGGCATATGTACTCAAAAGGGTGGAAAATAAACCCTGCAAAGTTTCAGGACCTACAATAATAGTGAAAATTTTAGGGGTCCAGAGATTTGAAACATGCTGGGACATCCTATACAACTATAAGGGAAAAAGTATTGCATCTTTCACTTCCTACCATGAAGAAGAAAGCAAAATCCTGGTTGCCGCCGGGTCCTGGAGGCAGCATATTCCACACTCGGATGCTGAGAAGTGCTATGGCCCACTCGTCAGGTGACATGAAAGGCTGCCGACTCTGAGTTGAGCCAGCAGTGAGAAATGGCTCTTCCGCAGGCATAGGCTGTGGTGCAAGTAGCCCTGCCCCATGGACCATGTGACCTAGCAGACCCTAAGGTATTAGAGATAATGGCTCTCAGGATTCTGTTTGGGGTTTATGTCAAGTTCATAGATGCTTGGGGTTCTAGAGCAGAGTCATAACATCTGTGGCAGAGAATTATACACCACTCAAAAATAAATAAATAAATACTTCTGGCATGTTGCAGGCCTCTAGCAGAGATGAGGCTCCTGAGCAGGGGATATAAGGTGGGCTTAGGGCCAGGATGGGTCACTGCAAACTGGATTGTTAGACTGCTGAGCTACAAGGTAGAGCAGACCCAGGAGCAAGTCATTGTAAAATCAAAGTGATATATCCAGCCATAATCAGCGACACAGGCAGGAGGAGACGGTGTAAGTGTGATCCAGACCCCCCATCCTTTAAGCTGTTGCACTGACACCTATCCCTCAGCTCATGCATGTGGCCACCCGGAAGGGTCCTTACACCCAGCTGACAGAGGAGGAGAAGGCTGAGCTTGGTTCATGGATGTTCTCACTATGTGAGTCAAAAATGGACCACCACTAAACCCTACCCTACATAGGGGTGTTCAAGTAAGATGGAATGAGGAGGAATCCTCCCGACTGGTGGAGGGTTGAACAGTGCACTGGATCATCCACGGAAACGGAGTGGCCTGAATTGGAAATGTGCACATATGGACTCATGGGCAGTGGCAATGGCTGAGTCAAGGATCTGAAAGAAGATAAATTGGAGGGTCAGTGTCAAAGACATTGAGGGAAGAGGAACGTGGATGTGAATACTTAAATGTGAGGTGCGGTGGCTTTTGTGTCTTGTGTTCATGCTCATTAGAGAGCACCCACCGTGGATGGGCCACTAAATAGCCTAGTAAACAGAACTTGTGCTCACTGGTTGACACCACCCAGCCTCTGTCATCAGCTGCCCAAGTGCCGGCACAGTGTGCACAGGGTAAAGCAGCCAGAACAGCAGGACTGAGGCTGTGCCTGGGCCCAGCAGCCTGGCTCTCATTTGCCAAGGCTGACCTAGCTACCGCCACTGCCAAATGTCACCCACCAGCAACTGGGGGAATACTGGTCCCTGAGATGGCATCGTCCCTTCAGGAGACCAACCATCCACCAGAGGCACATTGATTACATTGAACCCTTTCTAGCCAGAATGGACAGTGATTCATCTTGACTGGAAGATGCACATATTCTGGGTAGAAGTTTGTCTTTCTTGCTCTTGAGGCCTCAGCCAGTACCACGATCTGAGGCTTACTGTGTGCCTGATCCATGGACATGGTATGCCACATAATAACGCTCTACAGCAAAGAGGTGCAGGAATGGGTCTATGACCAGGGGATCCACTGGTCATATCAGAACTGCACCCATCAGAAGTTTCCATCAGGAAGAGGCGAGAAGGCTTCTTGAAGGCACAATTGAGGCACCAGCTTGGTGATGACACTGAGAAGATGGGGTGTTGTCCTGTAGGTCACAGTAGAAATCCCAAATGAATGGCCAATATACAATGCTGTGTCCCCAGTAGGTGGGGCCCATGAATCTGAGAACCAAGGGCTGGAGCAGGAGTATCCTGCTTGTTATGACCCTGTTGGGGAATTCATGCCTTCTGTCCATGTGATTCTGGGCTCCATGGGATTAGATCAGTGGAATGAATGTTTCCACAGAGCGAGGCCCATCTAACTGTGAACTGTGACTGCAACCTAGTCACTTGTCACACCAAGAGATAGCAGTTGAATAGAGACCATCTGGCAGGAATGTCGACCCAGTCATCAGGTGGAGATCAGGCTGATGTTTCTATGGAGCAGAAAAGAACATGTTTGCACCCAGGTGATCTACTTGGGTGCCTCTTGGTATTTCCTTTCCCAATTCTGAGGGCAAATGAGCCTGGTTAGGGTATGGGACCTCGCAGGGATGAGAGTCTGGGTCCCTCACCAGGTGAGTCCCCTGGACCAGCACAAATGCTAATCCGAGGACAAGGGGAATCTTGAGTGAGGCAGGAAGGGAGGGAGTGTCAGCAGTGGGCAAAACAGGTGAATCAGAACCCTGGAGAAATTGTTCTCAAGACTTATGATGTAAAGAAAGTAGACCTGAATGGCACAAGGCATGGTCTTTTGTGGGTTCTGAGGCGCATGGTTTGATTCCCCCTTTGGGACCGAGGCACTTGTTCTCCAGCTTCTAGGACTTCTGGAGGCCGATGGGTATCAGCTAAGTTCCTCTGCAGGAACCACCCTCAGTTGAGCAGAGGCACCTTGCCCAGTATCCCACACGACCTGGAGAAGGGGGCGTGCAGCCTGCATCCAGGGACTTTTCAGTGGGGCTACAGCAGCCCAGCATCTTGCCTTGAGGAAGGGCAACTCTGCAGGGCCAAGCCGGGGCCAGACCTCTGAGCGGGAATGCCACAACCCCCTCTGCCTACCCTGCCTGCCTCCACTCCCCTGCCAGTGTCCATTGGGCACTCTCCAGCCAACCTCCTGCACTCGTGGTCTGTCCATAGCCCACTAGCCAGGGAGCCAGTCCCAAGACCACAGTCTAAGCCATCGTCTAGCTCTGTGAAACTCACTTTGCAAGTCAGGGGGCGGGAATGCCCCACCTGCATGGCATTTTTCTCCTCCCTGTGTGAATGGCCCCTCCGTTCTCTTTCTGTGATCTCACAGCAGTTGTGGGTCTCCCCTACAGCCCAGAAGGTGCAGGTGCTCCTGAAAATCTCAGCACCGAGGGACTCTCTTGGCTCCTCCCTCAGGCCTACTATCAGCTGAACAGAACAATAGAAAATCCCATGAATCTAGCATATCAACTGGGAAAAGGTGAAAGCAAATTTCCGAAGTGAAAAAAAATAATGAATCTCATATTATTATTCAGAGGCTTTGGCAAATAATAATAACTAATTTCTGGAGTCCATGGTAATAATAGAGAAGAAATTGGTAACAAATCTGTGCTTTGATGCGCGCCAGTCCAGAATCCTCGCCCACCGCAGAGCTGGAGGAATACACCCACTGTCTTCACATATTTTAATTTGAGCTGTACCAGATCATTCAGATAACTATTTTGTTTTTAAACCAGTGTTTTCCCCATGGGGGACCAGGGGATTCTGACACAGAGAAGATCACTCAGGAGTCGCTCACATCCGAGCTCCGCGCCGGCCCCACGCCAGGCACCAAGATACCAGGGTGAGCCCTGGCCTTGCTCTGGCAGGGATGCTGTCCAGAGCCACCGCTTTAGGGTGGGATTGCCCGTCTCTGTGTCCTGAGAGGATAGGGGAACTTTCTGTTCACAGAGCGTGGAAAGTACTTTCTCTCCACCATGACTCTTGGGGAATTGTTAAAGTTAAAAAGAGCTGAATAAACCCACTAAGCTTCCAGCACAGTAGTCCCTATGGACACAGCTCTCGGTAACCACCCTGGAGTTGACATTGGTCTAACAGGGGCAAGCAGAGGACCTTCTGCAAGTAGAAGCACCAACCTCTCAAGGGTCTTCTTCCTGTACAATCCGGGAACGTTGGTTATGAAGAGTCAGCCTCCTTCTAAGATCCCTTGCAGTATAATCAGGCAGGCAAGCACCCATGTCTTCATTTTATTTATGTTTTGATTGAAATTTTAATATAAAAGGAAAAATACTGCCTAATGTGACTGAAAAGCCCAAAGCATCCAGCTATGGCCACGGTTGGATCCAGAACTCCAGTGACGTCATTAGGCAGTTAAGTGGCATCTCTTCCCTCTCGGCTCTGCCTGGCCCTGCTCCGGCTGCGTCATCAGGTTTTACCCACGCGGAGGTGAAGATGGCAGCCACCCCTGGCTTCCGTGGTCCAGTGTGCTTCTTGCACCTGTTGCTTTTTGTACCTTCCTGATCCCTGGTCTTTGGCTCCTTTTGAATAACTGTTTTGTTTTTTCCTATGTCAGTTCTCATAATTTGTCTTGACCTCGTGCCATAATCCCAATGGCCTTCAGACTGGGTCAGACAGGTCCCTGAATCTCTCTTTAATTTGGTCCACATGCTTTAAGTTGGATACATGGGAAATTAGCAATTACAATTCCTCCTTGTAGGAGAAATCCCACTTTGTTCTTTAACCGTGTTTGCTCAATGCAAGGAGAAGTCTGTATTCTCGTGGTCACTGTTTGAAGTGGGAATGGGAGGCGATGGATGGATTTGAAGATTGAGGGGTGGATGGTCTGGTGTGGGCGCTGCCCTGGACTTTGCTCTTCCAGTGGTGTGCCCTTTCCTACGCAAAAGCCATCGTCGTCTGCTGGCTGGCAGATCAGTGGGTGACATTGTACAGGGCCTGGTATTTGTTTAGGAGAAATCTCCCCGACTGACCCAATTCCTGTAATGCATAAAAAAATGACAGAAGTAATATTTTTGTTCTTGTTTCACTTTCATTCATCTTATTTGATCAGGGCTGAGCAAAACTGACATCTCATCAGACTCCAAAGTGTGTTTCAGCACCAGGTTCATCGGAGGGTGGCATTTAAAACACAGACATTGCAGGAACAAATGTATTTGCCAATCCTGTCCAGCAATGTAAACCTGACCTTTCTCCTGTAGATTTATTGACACCAGCCTGTTTTGTATCATATTTCATTATTGTGCATGGAAGGATTGAAAGTTCTTCTCTCAGAAAACAACTCAGTGGAGGCCAGAGTGGCCCATATGCCTTTCCTTCACAGAGAGAAGGAGGGAATTTGTTAATCCTAGCAAGATTAACACAATTCCTCAAAGCGTGTCTTTAATTAAAAATACCTGGTGCCAGCAGTGTGGGCCAGGAAGAAATTTCCGTTTGGCATGTGGCAGGAGCGGAGGAAACACGTCCGAGGTGACCGCAACTTACTTGTGGTGGGCACGATGCAGGTTCCTGGCGTCTGGAAGCCCTGGCAGGTGTCCCCGCCCACTCGGTGTTAGCAGCCTGTCACTCCCCCAGGCCAGAGGGCTGCAGAAATTATCCATTTGTGTGTTCGTTTGACAAAATATCTACGAATCTGGACTCGCCAGACAGTGGACGAAGGAAGCGAGATCGCTGTTTTCAGGGAGTTTCAATCTTCCGAGGGAAGATGGGCTATACATTAATAAATAAATGAACACTATAAATGTGATATTTTCAGAAGTAAGGCGTGTCGGTCATTGTGAGCAATACGGAAAGCTGGCAGAGAATGCCTGCGGCTGGTGGGGTGATGTGCAGCGTCCCGAGGGCGACAGCGTGAGCGTCTAGGCGCAGACCTGGTCGGAGAGGTGGAGCTGGCCGTGTGGGGTGGGGCCAGGGACTGTTTCAGGCAGAGCGTTCTGCGAGGGCAAAGGCCTTGAGGTGGAAATGTGTTTGGCATGTTTGAAAACCAGAGGGAAGTCTAGTTGGCACGGTCAGAGCTTCAGGAGTGAGGAGGGCGGGCACCGCGGCAAACCCACAAAGTGAGCAGGCGGATCAGGTGCGCCCACCTAGGAGATTTCCACGGCTGCGGTGGGAGCTGTGGAGGTCATTAAAGGGGGCAGTGACAAAAACTCATTTACACTTTTAAGTGGTTATTCTGGCTGCAGGTTAGGGACTGAATTGTAGAGGAACAAGTACGTTGTAACAGAAACCAGTTGTGTGGCCGTTAGAGCCACTTCTAGCAAGAGTCGATAGTGTCTTGACCCCACAGGACGTACTGAGCCTAAATCTGTGACTATGTAAATTGTTCCCACCCTGTTCCCTCCCTTGCCACCCACGGAGACAGAGTAAATGCAGCCTTTCCTGCCACTTGGTGACAGCGTTCCTGATTCCTCGTTACCTTCCCTTCTCTGGGCAAAGCAGTCCCGTTTCTTCCAACTCTGGTTCATGTGACACCTACGGCTCCCTCTTGGCTCTGTCCAGTTGCCTCAGGTCTCTCACCCGCGACATGCACCTTATGGTGTGGTTGTCACTTTGCATCTGATCTCTGCCCTAGGGAAGGCCCCTCCCCCTACCATTAGGCCGTGTGTGTCAGGTGGAGTGGACCCACAACAGAATGAGTCTATGCGAGTCAGCATCCCCCCTCCTGTCCCCCCGCTGTGACGGGTCCTGAGAGCACCACGTGATCCAGTCCTTGTCCAAGAGTTGCCAGGGGACTGTGGCCGGGAATGCTGGGCTGAGAGGCTCATTCTTTGTCACTGAATTCAGCTTGAAATGTGGAGTTCTAGGAGCTTCCAGCAGCCATCTGAAGATCGTGGGGAAGGTTATGGGAGCACAGACACCCACTGTGGTGAGTAGAGCCAAGAGTGAGGAAAAAGAGAGGAAGGAGGCCTGTCTTTTGCACATTGTACCAAGCGGTATCTGAAGTCTGGTTCTGGATAATTCAATGAATCAATGCATTTTCCTTCTTTCTGCTTAAGCCAGTTGAGTCAGGACACTTGCTGTGGAAAGAATCCCAACTGACAGACTAACTGGAGAGCAGTGGGGCCATCGCTTCCCGGGGAGGGTCCCTGTGCCTCGCGGCCGCAGCCTCAGCCTCAGTTGCCACTGCTGTCGGCAGCCGTGCTGCTTCGTCGGTGTCTGCTGCTTGAGCTCATAGCCAGTGGGGGCTCACGCTTTCCTGATCCGCAGTTTCCTTCTTAATTTCTCTCTGAGACTTCCTCCGAGGGCTTATGTAAAGCCCTTTTATGAATTTAGTATTTATTAGGGCTCCCTCTCGCACTTGACATGTATCCATTTTTGCCTGAGATGCAATCTCCTGAGGACCCAACATTATGATCCATTCGGGGGGAAACAGGAAAGAGAACCAATAAAACCTAACAAAGCTGAGTCTAATCATTGCCAAAACCCCCATTTGGCTCCCTAATGGGCCGGGGTGAGTAGTGACATCTCAGCGCTTTCGCCTGTCGCAGTCGTTCCTGGAGCCCGAGAGCCCTGGGGTAAGCCGCACAGCGCAGCCGCAGCCGTTTCGCAGGGGCCTCTGGGGGTCAGGGCTGTGCCGTGGCTTTTGCAGCTTAACCAGCCTAAGTCGGAGAGCGTGGCAGCTCAGGCCTGGGCCTGCTGCCCTGAGGAAGGCGGAGCCGCAAGTCCAGCACTCAGCCCTGCCGGCAAAGCGGGGCGTCCCTGCAGACGACAGGGCGAATCCAACTCCGACCTTAGATGGGGATGGTGCTAGTAGCTGGCTTGCAGCACCCCCAATATGAAGGGCCAGCAGGGCTCTTTGGGAGCTGCTAACCATATTGGGGAAACTGAGGCCTAGAGAGGTCAGAAACTTCTCCCAAGGAGATTCAACAAGTCAGTGCCTGAATGATCTTGGCTCAGAGCCAGGCTCTCCTGATACCCACCGCACTGTTCTTCCCAATGCCTGGGGGCAGCAGAGGAGCTGAGAGACTCACTACTTGTCTGATGGGACATCTGACCCTCTCTTTGGTTGCCTGGGGCAGGTGAGCTGGGCCATTCTGTGGATGCGCAGGCTCCACAGTTATACAGGGGACCCTGGAGACAAAAGTCTTAGAGATGGGATGGGAGGTGTCTTCTGGCTTAGGAGACAGGAGATCAAAATTCTAATCTTTTCAAACAATTTTTTTTTACTTAAGCATATTACATGGGCATAAATGTTTAGGTTACATATATTGTCTTTGCCCCACCTGAGTCAGAGCTTCAAGCCTGTCCATCCCCCAGATGGTGCACATCGCACCCATTAGGTATGAACATCCCCATCCCTTCCTCCCCCTCCCGTCTGCCCGACACCCAATGAGTGTTACTACTGTACGTGCACTTAAGTGTTGATCAGTTAAAACCAATTTGACGGTGAGAACATGTGGTGCTTGTTTTTCCATTCTTGGGATACTTCACCTAGTAAATGGGCTCCAGCTCCATCCAGGATGACACAAGAGGTGCTCTTGACACCATCCCTCGCTGGGCAGCGCAGAGCAAATCACATCACTGTATCTGCAAAACGTGCACAGGCAAGAGCTAACCGTCATGTGTCACCTACTGCTCTCTCATGTCATATTTGAACTCCATAATCCTTACAGTAATTCTGTGAGATACTTGCTAGTATCTTCAATCTAAAGATGAGGAAACTGAGGCACAAACAGGTTAAGTAAGTGGGCCCAAAGAAACCAATTCAAACCCGTGCAGTCTGGTGCCAGAATTTGCTGTTAACCTCTGTGGGCATTGCCAAAGGATAATGATAACTAATAGTAAAATAAAATTAGTAAGCAATCAAAATAAAGCAATGCATCTCCCACAGGCTTCTTATGAAGAGTCGATGAAATAAGTATATTAACCACTTCTCTGATTTTCTGTATCCTGATGCTTTGACACGTGGGGTCTTGTTGACCCTGAGGGGCTGCCCCTCCCAGGACTAGCCAACTCCTAGGGGCTGCAAGCAGTTCGCCCGGGGGTGTGCTTTTCATACACGAATACACACATCAGCCGATCCACCGTCCACAGCCCCACCACCTCCTTTGGCAAGTCCTCACACTCCCGGTCACTGTCCTTCTGCCGTAATCAACCCCGGGGCCGGGCACTGGACAGTGAAGGACAGTCCAGTGGCCCAGAACCTGCAGAAATTATTCACACTAGCCACCCCTAAACCTGTGAACCCTGCCTTGCTTCTTCCTTCCCGTGGAAACCACAGCCCAGGCTCCTGCCCCGTGCCCCTCTTCCTCCTGATGGACCAGGTGCTTCGCTGCGTGGCTGCTGGGTCGTGGCTTGTCCCCTCCTCTTGGCAACTGTGAGCAACAAACTGCCCTTTTAATGGCAGTCGTCTCCTGATCTGTTGGCCCAGTCGTAGCTCACATTTTCTATGAGTACACAATACTTAAAACAGGAAGTGAAAGTTCTACACACAAATAATACTGAACAAGTGTGAGTTATCATCCACCTGCCCACGAGGAGAAAAATGACACGCACTGAAGACTTACCAACATTGTGCTGGAAATTTTACCTACACAATTTCATTTCATCATTGCTGTTGTTACTATGAACACTAGGAGTTATTATCCCTACTTTACAGATAGGAAAACTGAAGCTCATGAGATTCACGCAGTTTGGTTGAGCTACCCTGTTTGAAGAGGGCAGTTTCCAGGCTTGAATGCTGCTTGTTTGATAAGGAAGCTTCTCTCCTCTGCTCCAGCCAAGAGGGGGCTGGAAGAGGACACTACGAACTTCATTCTAGAAGGAATGGAAAATAAAGAGATTTCAAAAGCAAAGCCCTCTGCTGCTTTTCCTGCCGCGCTGCCTCCGCTTTCTGCTGTTCCTCAAGAAGATTTTCTCCCTAAAGAATTCTTTGGCCTTATACCAGCCTTTGCTTCTTCATTTATTAATTCCTTCTCCAGCTCATTTTTAAGACAGTGGGGAAAGCCTGGCTTTTAAATAACACATGCTTTAATTTCACTTTGGCCTGGATCAATATTTCCACTTGTTCCAAACTGGCAACTTGTCCTCCAGTGCCATCCCTGTGGCCTTTTATCCTCCTTTCACTCAGTCCCTGGGTGAAGAAAGACAGGCCATTAGGCTCAGCTCCTGCTCCAGGCCAGGGCAGGCCGTCACTGTGGGCGCCCACGTCCAGCTCCCCAGATGTGGGGCTCCCCCGTGATAAACAATCCTTTGTTGTGAGAAGACACGTGTGAGGAGAAGGCTTAGGCGTTTACACTCTGGGGCAGGAGGGGCGTGTGCTGCCATCCCGCGGAAGTGGGGTGGAGGATCAGGCTGCCGCAGGGGCCAGAAGGGCTCCGGTCTCCAGAAAGGGAGGAGGGGCTGTCATGTGGCGCTGCCCAGAGAGTGTCCACATACACAACAGAAGCATAATATTTAGCACACAGAAGGTGGTGGTCATGGACATCGGTGGTTTAGCCTGCTCTGTGTCCTCCCTGTGCGCTCAGCAGCCATCTCCTCCTCTTGGGGACCACTCTCAACGCTATGATTTCAGTGGGGTTGACACCAACCCCTTCTCTCCCCCAGTGCCAGCACCGACAAATTGGATTAATGGCAATTTCTTCCAGGTAGGTACAGGATCAATTCAAGTCAGTGAGAATCAACCCTGGGAATCTTAAAGAAATCACTGGGGAAGAGGTGTCCTTTCCATTGGAAAGGGTCAGCTGGTAGGAAGTGGGCATGGAGCTGTTGGCGGCCCTATTGGTGCCACATAGGAATAGCTTGCCTGAGAACAAAGCCAATGACCAGGAACAGCAGAGCGGACGGAAGACAATCCTCCGGTTGGCCTAGTTTAAACACCCAGATGTGGTTGTGCCTCAAATTAGACGCCCTGCGTGACCCTCAGTAGTGTGAGCCAGAACTGTCTTTTATGTGTAAGCTGGTTTGAATTGGGTCTTGCCCCGTGCAGCCAGAATAGCCTGTCTAATCCATGGCCAGTCCCCCTCTGAGCTGCACAGGGTGGGCCCTCTGTCTGCTCCAGCCACACCGGCCCTCGTTTGCCTCTGATTGTTCCAGTCCTGTCTCTTGAAGCTACCTTTGCTAGGAATGTCCTCCGCCACCCCCGTTTTGCCTAGATAACTTCTACTCGGTCTCTAGATCTCAGCTCAGACATCACGCCCACCAGGCCAACTGGGCCCTTCTGTTATACACTCTGTACACCCTTAGGCTTTGCTTCATAAACTTAGCACAGTTTGTAGTAATGTACTTATTTGGGTAATTTTCTAGTTGTCCACTTCCTCCACTAGCCTGGCAGTCCCATGAGGGCAGAGAGTTCTTCCTCCCAGTAGGTCCCCAAGGCCTAGCACCATGCCCAGCACACAGTGTGCAGTCAGTAGACCTTTGCTGGGTAAACCGTGCATGTGACATGAGTATTCAACTCCTCTGTGGACACCCACAGTGAGTGGACACATCGGAGTGGGCCAGGGGACACAAGCCAGCGGGTGTCTCATCCCTTAGGTCCTAAAGTAGAACTTGGGGAGATGGGACTGCTGCCACCAGACACCCCAAGGGTGGAGGTTTGGGTGGAGAGAGGCAGCCTGTTGGTTTCCCCGCAGGGTGAGTTTCAGACAGTGGGGGCAGTACACAGGAGGCAGGCCCTGTCTCTGTGAGGACGGATTAGCTAAAAGCCAAGCTAGGAATTTTGAAGGTGGATTCTACAAAAGTTTATGTATTTATGAAAGTTTCCATGAGGAGAGTTTGACTGGTCGTACGGACCTTTTGTTCAGTGTGTGCGTCTCAGAATCACAAATGTAGACTCTTGTTTTATAGAATTGCAGGGTTCAGGATTGTCACGGAGACCCCGCTTCCTGCCCTCTTTCTCCTGTGCATGACCCCAGGGGCGGTGCTCTGTCGCGGCAGTCCCCGTGATGAGGAACCCACCTCACCGCCTTGTCCAAGTGGGTCCCGCTCTGCTCTTCTTAAGTTTCTCGAGCAGGTGTCTTTTGGGTAAAGTTTGAACTGTGTCCTCAGAGCCCTCTGGCAGCTCTCGTCTCTGCATGGTCAACAATCCGCAGGCTGTCAATATCGGCCTTATAGCTAATATTGCTCAGAAATGGATTTTCACAGAGTCATTGTTGCTAATAAAGACGGGCCTGGCGGCAAACTAGCTAATATTGTGGCTTCACCCGGCCTTGCTACCACCGCACAGATGACGCCAATGAGATAAATTACTTTCCCACCAACATAAACATGACCACAATCAATACAGTTAGTAAATAACATGATTTTCAGAAGAAAAGAAAATACAAATATTAGATACATTCCTACTGACGGGAAGCCAGGTTGGTCTGAAGCGTGTGAGTGACGCAGAGCTGAGCAGCTGGCCATGCCCGGAGTGGCTGAGGGGACACCCTCTCCTCTGCCCTGGGATGAGAATTATGCTAAGGAGAGTTAGATTCTTCTAGAAAAATGTTCTTCATGGCCTCAGATCTCTTTTTGTTGGAGGCTTGACTTCCCTGCTCTTCTCTTTCCTTGGGTTGCAGAGTCTTTCACCAAACATTTTGCTTCTCTGGGTTTCCTTTGAGTCATCTACTAAGAAGGAATAATGTCCCCATGGAAGCATCCTTTAGATGGGGCCGTAAGGATCTGAGGACAAAACTGCACAGCTCTGGGAATCCCAACGTGCTTTCATCCCGGCTTCCCTGTGCCTCCTTCGTGCTCACTTTACAGTGCTGCTGGGACAGAGGGCCCCCCGTTTAAACTTGCCCTCCGCGTCTGGGATGACATTTGGCCTGAGCAGAGGCTGCAGAAGGAAGGCTGTCGAAAGAACAGAGACTATAACTTTATAGCATCAACACTATCACGTATTCACATTTACATCAATTATTTCCTTTAATTCTTGCAACTGCAGGTGTGAAGGCCTGGAACCGGGGCTGGGGCTGGCTCAGTGTGTTTGACAAACATCAGAAGGCCGGTGCATCTGCCAAAGGGTAAGGTAGCAGAGGAAGTGCAGGAGATAAATCAGACAGATAGTTACGGCGAGATTTTGAGCTCTTGAGGACTATGGAAGGAAGTTTGAATTTTATTCTAGTGTGAATGTGGTGGCTGTGAGACTTGAACAATGGGCCCAAAGTAGTTTGTGAACTGCAAAACATTAAACTGATATGGTATGTGATTTTAGACCTTCATTCATTCAACACGCCCCCCACCATGCTGGTCTATGTCCAGGAGGCTTTATCCAAGGAGTTCAGATTCAAAACATTTCTAATACTTCCTGGATTCCAGATAGACTGTTAAAGGACCAACCCTGTCCTACAAAGACTTGTGCAATAAGAACTGGTCAGGTGGGCTGGGCGCGGTGGCTCATGCCTGTAATCCTAGCACTCTGGGAGGCTGAGGCAGGAGGATCGCTCAAGGTCAGGAGTTCAAAACCAGCCTGAGCAAGAGTGAGACCCCATCTCTACTACAATAGAAAGAAATTAATTGGCCAACTAAAAATATATGGAAAAAAAATTAGCTGGGCATGGTGGCATGCCTGTAGTCCCAGCTACTTGGGAGGCTGAGGCAAAAGGATTGCTTGGGCCCAGGAGTTTGAGGTTGCTGTGAGCTGATGCCACAGCACTCTAGCCCAGGCAACAGAGTGAGACTCTGCCTCAAAAAAAGTAAAAAA
>CAUYRT010020185.1:0-20081 GCA_963574885.1 Lepilemur ruficaudatus
GAAAGCAGAGAGATCAATTAAGAGGCTCTTACCAAAGTCCAGATAAAAGATGATGTGGCTTAATAAGAGTGATGGCAAGTTGGAGCACTATGTATGTACTCTATGGACTACTTTGACAGAGTAGATTTTTGAATGTAACAAGATAAGTCAACTTGAGTGGTAATATATTTTGGGAAATCAACTCACTACAAATTGTGACTGTAAACATTGTACTGTAAATGCTTTGTAGTTTTCCCCCAATAAAATTTTTGGAAAAAAAATAAATAAATAAAAAATTAAAAAAAAAAAAAAAGAAGGAGAGGCATAGTATATAGTTGCTCAATGAGTCCCAGCCAATCACAGTGGGCAGGTTTCAGTTAACCACAAGCTGCCAGTTAATCAGATCATCAAATTTTTCTGTTAACAATCCATATGGGACAAGGAGAAAGAGTGTAAAATGTGTGTGACTGGAATTACGAAGGGAGTGGAGAAAGACAGTCGCGCGGAAGCAATATGTGAAGAAAAGCAATACAGAGGGTTCCAAAAAATGAAATAAGACACTAACAGATTAAGATAACACTACAAACTCCAAGCTGGTGTTATGACCACTTCGTTGAACTTTTTGGCAGTATCCAGTAAATATGAACATACAAGTACCCTGTAACTAGGCAATTTCTCGCCTAGTACAAAGAACAGAAAAATATTTATATTTGTGCAGCAGAAGACAGGTTCAAAAATGTTCACTGAAGCATTATTTGAAATGATCCCAAACTGGAAAAAGCAAAGTTGTTCACAAGAATAGAGTAGATAAATAATCTGTATAGCATTCACATAATGGGATGTTATATAGAAACGAATAGGAACAGATGACAGCTATTATACCTAAAACAATATGGTTTGATATCACATTCATGATTTTGAAGTCAGATATAAAAGCATATATTATATAAAAGTCCCTTTGAATAATGTTCAGAAGCAATTTAATCTTTGGGAAAGTGGTTATCTCTAAAGAGAATCAATGGTGTTACTGAGAGAGGGCTTGAGTAATGTCTGAAATGTGAGTAGTGTCCTATTTCTTGGTCTGGATTTTGTTCACGAATGTGTTAACTTCATACGGATTAATGAACCTGCAAACTCATTATTAGTTCATGCTTTTTAATGTAAATTATACTTCAATAAAAAGTAATAATAAAACTGAATATAATGTTTGGGAAATATTATAAAATCTAATGGACTTACCAAAAGCAAAAGTTTGAGGGATAAAGAATTATCATTCATTTTCAAATTTATGGGCCTAGTTATGCAATGCTTTTGCTGAAAAGAGGAGGAAAATTCTCATTTTTATCTCAAAGAAATCACTTAATGTTAGCAAAAAGAACTCTTAAAATTCCTCCTGATGGCAATTTTTTGAATTTATGGATAAGCAAATTATATATACATATATATATGACCCTTCACTCAAAAACTTAGCAGTGTCAAAGCACGTACAGAAGTTTGCTTATAGACTGATCTGCCAAAAAAGTCTCCTTTTCCTTACTTAATCAGATAAATACTTTGTATTGCAAAAATCCTTGTCATATTTGCCAATTCATGTGATTTGCATTCCTGCCCTGTTGCACAGTTTTACTGGGCATCATTCACCTTATAGTCTATGTGAAAAGTTCCTTCAAGAGGTACACAAACACGGCGATATTAAATCAAAATTATTTGACTGTATAGCACTGTGCATTGCCACATGGAAGGCAGAGCCTGATGCAGGTTTTAAAACAAGTGGTTGGCTCCGTCCAGTAATACTACAGTAATGACATCTGATTGTCAATGGGAACCAGTTACCTCATTTTCCATTACAGTGTACATAGATCATGCATACATTTAAAAATATGTTATCTAAACAAAATTAACTGCAACTTTTCAGCTAAGTTACTAGCTGAAAAATAAACATTTAGTATGTAAAGATAATTATTGATCACAGGATTATTTGCAAATATTATAACATATATTTTCACTTTTATACTCACACCTATAAATATATTTAGATCTTTGTGTATTTCCCTCTGTTTATTGCAGCATTAGCGTGTGGGCAAATTTCTGCATTCAGACTTCAAACATGTATTCAAAGTCATGAGATAGAGGAGTCAGTTTCCTCAAATGATAGTCAGTTACTTGTGATGGTACTTCTTTATCACAAGAGCATCTTTATTTGGCCATAAGCTGGGTAAATAGCAAAAAAAAAAAAATATATATATGGTAGGTAATGATTATTCAGGGTCATATCAGGGGAGAATGGTCAGCTAAAGTGAATAATGTATCTGGTCTGTAATTCTTCTCTTTGCCTCTTAACATCAGCTCCCTTTGTTATTTGGGGCAAGCAGAGAAGGCGTAGTCTTAGGTCTTGGGATTTGTGGACCTTAAACTTTTTGCAACATTGCGAGCTCTTTTTCTAGTGCCTAATTTTGCCATGGGCCACTGCACATTGTATAGCTGGCATGCTTTTCCCCAAAGCGAACTTTCCTGAGAGTTCATAAAAAAAGAATCCAAGGAATTAGAGCCCTTCATCAAAAGGTTTCCACATGAACACACATTCAATTTCTCCACTGTTTCGATAAAGGTACTGCCTTTCTTTTCTCAGGTCCAAACTGCTTAATGTTCTTGTAATAATTGCCACCACACTTACAGAAATGCAGATTTTATTCTATCCCTTCAGCAGTACATTTTTCTCAAATTTGAGACATTTGGGATTAAGTTAAGCTCCGGGACTTCGGGAGGATTCTCAATGATACCCTCCGTTACCAAGTCCTGAGTCTTGGGGAAGGAGAGTATGCTAATGGTTCTCTTCCTCTCTGGGCCCATGTTGGGCTAATAAGCCAAGTCTCTCTTATATGATTCCTGTCAATATCTGACGTCAGCCATTATGATTCAGACGTTAGCATCGGCAGTGAGTCGTATAGCAGCTCTATCCCCTACATCGTTGTATTTGCTGTGTTCATCGACATTGTATATAATAGAAAGACTCAAGAGAAGAAAAAAAAAAACACTTTGCAAAAGTGAGTTTTAACTAAAATGCATATTTTAAAAACATTCATCGAAAAGTCAAGGATAATAATTAAAAGATAACAAAGCCTAATATTTAGTTCAGCACATCCACAAAAGGAGGAAGGGAAGAAAATCATTTTTATTCTGACCAATAATGTGGCTTTCTGAATGCAAGCAAGTCCAGGAAATATTTGCTGTTTCCAAATGGCTTTAGGTGGCACCGTGAATGTCTCACTGATGATGCCTAATGTCCAATATGAGTAAAGTGTATGTGTGTGCACATGTTTGTGTGTGTTTGCGTGTTTCAAAAGATGCTAGTAAATAAACAGGTATGTCTGCGGCTCAGACTAGCAGGTAGGGGGAGAAGAAGGGTGCTCCTGGGGTGATTTCCGCAGTCTGCCAGGTAGCGCTGGGCCAGCCCAGAGGGATGGGGAAACAGTAGCAACCGTACTCTTATCATTATGGTAAAACTTTTTGAAGGATAGGAGAGGTCTTACAGAGCTTTCTATTTTTCAATGTATGAAAGAGACCACCTGATACATAACACATGCTGAACAATGTTTATAGAATGAATATGAAACAGAAACACACGCTTGTTCCATGTATAGTGTTTTTTCAACTGGCTTTCAAAAAAGCAATCTCAAATTTAAGAGGAAAAAAAGGGTCTCCCACTGAAACATTTCTTCAAACTGTGTCAAAATAGTGAGGAAGAAAATACATCTATGTAAGTGGTAACAGAACACAAGGTGACAGTTTGGAATGAGATGAGACTGATGTACGCAGCTGCCATTCAAGCCATAATGTTGTACAGGGTAAGTCACAAATTGGATTGAAGAAAAGAAAATGGCAGCCCTGAAAGAAAACATTACGTGCTCTCTTATCTAACATTCAGAAACATGAGATGCTCTGCCTCTCGGTGAGCTGACTTTACTGAGCCTTACTTCATTCAACAAATATTTTTTTGTTATACAACTGGCATTCTTTTGTTTTCTGTGATTTTGTAAATTGGTGATTTATCTGTAGCAATCTTTAGGTGAGTCTTTCATCTTTCAGGTGGGAATAAGAGATTCTCTTATTCATCATATAATTTTCAGGCATTTTGTGAAATGTTTTACACTTTGAAAAGAGAAATTCACACATCTTACACAACAAATTCTATTTTATGTGTGTGTGTGTCTCTCCCCCCCACACACTCATATAAAGCTATTTGCAAGTTGAGTGATCAAATTGTTCTTATTCCCCATTTCTCTACCTCTCAAAAACATTTTGCAAAGCCTTCTTTGGGCCTGAATTTAATGAAACACTTTTTTTCAAAAAGAAATTCACTATAAATGGGCCAGCCTTAAACTTCTAAGGAAAAAGGAGAGCTCTGTAGTCTGCAAGTTCCCAATTACATGCATTCATGGAATGGATGAGAAAGTATCTTATGAGATCCTTATTTGCTAAAGAGAGAGAATATATAACTTTTATCTCACCCAAGATACAGAATCAGTATTTCATAAAAGATTATTGCTATGAGAATTTGCTTGAAATTCTGAACTAGCTAGCTTTCTTTGGGAAAAATTAACTGAAATAAAAGAAATGAAACAGACATCACATCCCCCAAATTTTCAATTTGAGAGTTTTCCTGAATTTACTACAATGTATGAAGTTGTCTAAATGATACACTCATTTGCCCAAATCACCATCTCACTTTTTATATCAGCATAATCACTTTTTTCCCTTCACAAACAAGGTCTTACTCTGTTCCCCTGGATAGAGTGCAGTGGCATGATCATAGGTCATTGCAACCTCCGACTCCTTGGCTCAAGTGATCCCCCTGCCTCAACCTTCTTGAGCAGCTAGAACTATGGTGTGTGCCACCACAGCCAGCTAATTTTTTCTATTTTTTGTGAAGACTGGGTCTCACTATGTTGCTCAGGCTGGTCTTCAACTCCTGGCCTCAAGTGATCCTCCCACCTTGGCTGTCCAAAGTGCTTGGATTACAGGTGTGAGCCACTGCGCCTGGCCAACATATTCAATTTTCACTCATCAGTGGAGTTTGGAAATCCACCAGAGGTTGTACATAGACCTGTGAATATTTCACATCAGTATTTTAAAAAAATATTTTTCCTTATATGGTTATAAATTATAAAAGAACAATTTTCATAAAACATGTAAAGGAAGGAAGCCAATCACTGAGCCACCACTAAATGTGCAGTTTAGTCAGAATTAAAATGGTATGTGGTTTATATGAGAGCAAAAAATAGGCATGATGCATTATTCTTCCACAATTATGTTACATACATACTCACATATGCACTCGGTGGAATGAGTTCCAGCCCAAAGAAGTAAAGAATATGTAAAAGAAAGCAACTGAAATGTCAGCATGATAAGAAGTGGAAGTAAAACAAAATTTGCATTTTAGATAACCCTAGATATTAAATATAATCTTTAATTGAAATCTGCATTTGATCCAAACACATGGCTGGTGAAACAAGAATTGTCTGTCAGACTTACTTAAAAATAAAAAATAAAGATACTCTTATTCCCACAGATGTCAGCCATTCCCTTTTTCCTTTTATCAAAATTCAGTTATGAGTGAGAAAAGAGGTGTGGTATATTGAGGACTTAGCTGATTTATAGTGCCCCACATTGGGTCCAGACAAAAATAGATCATTTTGATTGTTTCCTAGAAGAGGACGCTCATGGAAAATAAACTATCCCTGAGAAATCATTAGGGCAGAAAATTAGGACAGATGGATTTGAGTGTCTCACCAGGAAGCTGTAATATTTAAGAGTTTCAAGTTTTCCAAGGGTTTAGAGAATGATTTTAAGTTTCAGGGCACTCCAAAACTAAACTGGGTTGTTTGACCCATCCCTTATGCCGCCCTGCCCGACAAATGAGAGCTAGCTCAGACCTGCACCTAGAACTGGATCTCCCAATGCAGGGAGTTCAGTATGTTTTTGTTCCATCCTTGAGAAACTGAGACTACAGACAGACTGAAAGGAGAGAGCTGACAGGCAGGACAGTCGCTTCTTATCCCCTTCCTGACAGTGATTTTGAAACATTGGCATCACTGGAGCCATAATACTTATAGCTAGAAACAATTATCCCTGGGGAATGCCATCCAGGTACATTAGATTCTACCTGTACAATTTCCGTAAAGCTGCTTGATTCTCCATGCAGGGCTCTAGACAAGATTTGCTTTGGGGTTATGTTACTAATAACTGGTATTTATTGACCCTTTACTGTGAATCAGACACTGTTCTAAGAGTTTATATCATTGGGTATTTAGTCTTCGAAAAAAAAAAATACGGAGGCCCACTATTCATTCCCACTTTACAAATCTGAAGCGTAGGCAAAGGCAATTAGGCAACTAGATGGGCTGAATCACGATCCCAACATGAAGCCATGATGCCCTGATGAAATGATCAAGCACCAACGTCCATGTCATCAACTGCACTGCTGCTTCTCAGATGTGACTACTGGTGTATGTGATAATGACCCTGGAGACAATATCAGTACTGGAACATTCTAAACATTTTGAGTTGAGCTGTACAATACTATCACAGAGGACTCTTCTGAGACCCCTCACTTTGAAGAATATGTTTTTCTTCGACTCTCTTCATTGTGTTGCTTTTACATATAGCAGGGATTTTTCTAGTTCTAGTCACATATTTTGATAATTTGTCTGGCTTGACACTAATCTTACCTTCTCTGGTTGATTTCCAGAGAAACCAGATAAATGCATCATCTCTTATTTCAATAGGTGGAGCAATGCGTGTTTAAATTTTATTTTAGCACAATTTGAGTTATTATAGACTACTGTTGTAAAGCACTAGGAGCATGTTTTGTTGTGGGCTGAAAGTAGGACATAACTGTTCATATGGGATTAATAAATGTTGTTGGACTATCTCATTTAAATCTTACTATGGTTCTGTAAAGTAAGTTCTATTAGCATTGTACAGATGAGAAAAATGTATACCAGAATGTTAAGATAATTTGTGCAAGGTTGCCCACAAGCACTCACAAGAGCATGGTTAGTGCACGAACAAGGACCTCACAGAAACGACGGGTTAAGCCGGATACAAATGTGTGGGTTGAGTTTTCGAGATGGAAAAAGATCAGGAAACCAAAAGGGAGAGTGTGTTGGGCATGATCCAGAAACAGCAGGAGACCCGTGACAGTTGTTCAATGAGCAAAAGTAAAAATAAAACACGATGAATCCAGAGAAGTTGTAGTAAATCTTATTCTGTAGAGCTTTGTAGCCTGATGAAAAGAAGTGTGGCCCTAACATCTGAGCAACATGGGACGCCATTGATGGTTTGAAGCAGAAGAGTGACATGGTCTGCTTTGAGTTTGAAAAGGATCACTCTGAATATCGTGTTAAGAACAAATTGCTGATATATTGAGAATGGACAATTAAAGAAGCAAAAGAGTCAGATGAATCCAAGGTTTTTTGCTTCAGCCATGACAAAATGGATTTTTCATTTATAGAGTTGGGAAAACCTCCAGAGAAGTGTATTTGGGCAAAGGTGATGAGTTTCGTTTTGAGTGTGTTACGTTTGGGAGGTTTATCATTCATTAAAATGGTTAGGTTCAGGTAAAAAGTTGGATATAAGAGCCTGGAGTATAAGGCAGATACGCAGGATGAAAAGTTAAATTTCTGAATCGTATTATATAGGTAGTATTTAAAACTATGAGACTGAAAGAGATCTCCAGCGGGCTCAAATAGACGGAAAACAATTCAAGCAAGGACTGAGCAGTTTGGCTGGATGCTTAAATGATTAGAAATTAGAAGAATGTGGATAAACCAACAAAACCGGGTAAGCCAGAAGAATTGGTCAGTGATGTAGGATTAAAATCAGGAGAAAATGATGTCCTGGAGTCCAGGAAGCAAATACTCAAGGGGATGGCCTGAGAAACCATGACAGATGTTGCTAATAGGTCAGTCAAGATGAGAACTGAGAACTGACCATTGGTCTAAGCAACAGAAAGCAACTTGATAGTGTGAAGACATTTTGGTAACGTGGTGGAGACAATTTGTGATCAGCATGGATTCCCAAGAGACAGCAAGAGGAGGCAATGGATAGACTATTTCCTAAATATTCACTTTACAAGTAGAACAATAGCGCTTGTAATATTTCAAATTTGTGTCCTAGAAATCAATGTCATTATAAATGAGAAGCTCTTTCAAACCCTTTTAAGAGTGAGACTCAGATAGCTCAGAAACAAAATTAATTGAACTTAGATTCTTACATCCTAAGATTAAAATGATTTATTTTTTCCTTAAACTTTTACTTAATTTTCTTTTGTACAAATACTTGTCGGTCAAAAAAATCTCATTGCTCATTCTTTAAATTATATCTTTTAGTTTTCTGAATCCAAAATACACAAATCCACATACACACCAAGTAAAGTTGTATCGCTTGTCCTCAGATACCTCTCAGACACCTTCAAAGAACCTCTGAACTAAGTTATTTAGAAAATAATATTTACACATGTCACAGTCTCCAAAAGTATAAAAGTCATCTTTATTTAAGGAAAGCAAAGAATAAGTATTTCCTGTGTGAGGATTCTTTTACATGAAAAAATATCACTATGCTTTATTTTCCCTGTCTATAGATAAATTACATGCGGATAAATTGTGGATCACATTTACCTTTTGAAACTTAACTACCTAAAGATGTGAGGAAAATCAAGGTGACATCTGAATACACTATGAAGTTCTTTTACAGCCCAACACTTTACAAATCTTTTTTTTTTTTTTGCATCAACTGCTTTTTAAATTGCATTTCTCTATAAATAGCATTTTTTGTTTAAAACCATTTTCTCCTTCCTGTTGCTTTATTTTTCCCCCTATTGTGTTTTTTTTTTTCCATGAGGACCAACTATTTTCTGTTAAAGGCAACAAAACACCATTCTATTAAATCTCTGGCCTTTGAAAAGAGCGCTAATATCTTTGATCACTGTATTTGTATAATTAAGGTGCAGGTCTTTGCAGTAAAGGGGTTCATCTCTTGCTTTGAATCTTGGAGGGATGATGCATTTATAAAGATGAGCACTCTGTTGGAAAGCCCCTGGTCTCCTCTGGTGTGGCATCTATCTATGTCCCCAGACTGCTCATCCAATGTTCCAATGACAATGATTAGCGGGACCCCCTAGGAGCCGCAGATGGAATGAGGCAGAGCGATAAGGCACACTGCCTTTCAGATCAGCAGAGAGAGAGGCCTTCTTCGCAGGAAGCCCAAGAGGAAGCCGTTTAAACAAGCGTGCAGAAAATATTGGGGTAATTATCAAGCACCAGGAGGGGGTCTCAGCATTGAGAATAGATTCAAAAATTCATTCAGCAGATTAATGGATGCTTTCCCTGCAGCTTGTCTTTGGAAACAATTCCCATGGAAATTCACAGCTGAGAGTGAGAAAGTTTATTATAAAAAGATATTTTCATTATGGCATATATATTTACTAATGCTTGAGCCACATTTGTTTCTGCCAGAGAAGCTCTGACTCTTTTGATCACTTGAGTTGGCAGTTTTGCTTTCTAAAATAAAACTCTTATATTTATAAGGGCCAGAAAACTTTGATGTGTGCAGATATATTATAAAAGCTGTTTAAACTGCTCTATTAGAAATATCTGGGCAAGCTTTTTGTGATTTCAATTCTTTTCTGGCATAATAACCTTGATTGCCATTCTGATGTCAGGTTCGATTCATCTAGAACAAAATCTGTTGTGGGTGTATTTGAGCAAGAAGTGCCCAGAAGGAAGAAGATTAGCATCCCTCAGTCCCACAAGGCTACTGGAGTGGAACGTCAGTGATATGACAGATTTGTTTCTGGGGAAAAGCAAATCGACCTTTGCCTCCTTCTTTTCTAACCAGCTGGCAAATAAAGGACCTTGACAGCAAAGATATAGAGATAGCCACTTATCAAATATACCAGTTTGGAAAAGGTGTCAAAAGCAAAAACGTGTGTGTGTGTGTGTTGTGCACGCATGTTTATGGCATCCTGTTGTCCTGGCCTAGAGTTAGCCTGGAAAAAAAAAAAAACCACAACTACCTTTTGTATATATTGATCTATTATTTTTGAAAAATAGGGAGCAAAACTGTTAAAATTGTGTTGCTGCATTATTTTCACTAGCACGCCTGGGAAAATTTGTTTATTATGTCCAGTTTAATTAGAAATTGACTTGCAATAAATTAATGTGAGTATCCTCACTGCCGATCTCTGCTCATGCACGTAATGATTCCAGGGTCACTTGGGAATTTGGGAGTGTGGGGATCTATTCCTCTGAAATGGGGTGAATAGGATAGATGGTTCACTTCTCCCATGAGGAAAGCACATGGCTATTTTCTTCACCTCGAATGCACTTTCTCTTCTTGTGTACCCGGCATGGTACCCTTATACAGCTAAGGATTTATTATGACTTCCATGAGTTCCTTCCTCTATATTAAAATTTGTGGTTCACAACCATATTTTTATAAAAATTAATATATTAATGCTATATATTAAAACATTACCTTTGTCTTAAGAGTTCATTTTTTTTTCCTGATTCAAAAGAAATTAAACTATTGTTTGGCCTCCAAATGTGTCCTGGGCCCTAGACATTGCACCTGTTGTACTTAATGGATTAGTCAACCTTGCCCGCAAGTAAATGTCCAAGTAAAATATTGAAAGTTCTGTGTAAGCTTCTTAAGGCAGATTCTGTTGAAGGCTTTGCAACAACTCTTTCCTTCCTTTTCTGGCTAACAGATCCTGGATTTTGTTCAGGGTTCAAGAAGCAAAAGGCCCAAAGTGTAGGCTCCTTCCTAATCTCAAGAAATAGACAGTGACTGGCCCAGTGCCGTCATGGAAATTCTGCTCTCTTTTGTCAATGGGGGATCTTAAATGTTGACCATCTTTTGAGTATAAAGGGAATACATGGTTTAGCAGACCAATGGAAGAAGCCAGAATGCATGATGGCACTGTTGAGCCATTGGATTAACCTGGAATTCTTTTTAAGTCATGAGATAAATGTCCTCCATGTTTATGCCATGTTTAGTTCAGTATTCTGTTACTGGCATCTTTCCATATATATGTTTGAGAATACTATGGGAATACAAATGTTCAGATTACATAAATTGCCTTTGCCCTACCCGAGTCAGAGCTACAAGCGTGTCCATCCCCTAGTGTGCACCGCGCTCGTTATGTGTGAATACACCCATCCCCTCCTCCCCCCTCCCACCCGCCTGACACCCAATGGATGTTACTACTATATGGGCAGGCAAGTGTCACTGGCATCTTAACTAATACACTTTCTTTCTACTTCCAGGGATGCGGGCATGTTTTTCTTTAGTTTTATGTACACATTTATCATTATATATTCACTTTATTACTGTTTAACATGACGATGTCCCCACTAGATGGTCAACTCTGCTTCCCTGTTCTTGGGGCAATCCTGCTGAACTAATATGTGTTCAATTAGTGAAATTGAGGTTACTAATCTATATTTTTCTGACTATGCCTTTTTTCTCAATAAAAAGTCAGGATTTTTTCCATTCTCCAGTGGAGAGCAGATTCTGAGTCGTCTGCCTCCACAGTCAGAGCTTCTTAAAGAGAAGCTATATATGGCTTTGCTCATTAGTCAACTAACTGTTGACTATCCGAAGTGAACAATCATGACACATTTTGAAACAGTGAAAGTTTACTCACAATGTTGATACCAATGTTTGATGTATCCTTTTGTTTTGCATTTGCATTTTTTAAAAATTACCTTAAAAAATAAAATTTAATGAAGCTCAATAGCATTCAGACTCATCAAAGTCCCTTTTTTTGCTATTACTTTGAGATAAGACCTGGTTGACAAATAAGTCAAAATCCATGCCTCTATCCAGAAGAAAACCAATAAAAGCCATTAATTCAGCTGGAAAGATCCCTTTTGACAGTAAGTGATAAATTTATGATATTGATCCCTTTTAGGAATGCACCAGGAGGAGTTCCCTTACAACGTAGAGTATATCAATTGATTATCAATTATGTATTATACAGAAATTGCTGAAAAGCAATACTTACCTTTTGAGAGGGAAAAGGGACTTACTCCTTAAAAACTGTAGGACCAGAATTTACATCTATTGATTACCAAGAACCACTGGATTTAAATAAAGGATCCTAATGGGGGTTAAGATATTATCAGTTTCAGCAGGTTATCTGAAGCAACACATGGTCAAAAATTTTGTTCAATAAGAATAAGGATAGGACCAATCAGAAAGGCACAATAGACAGCCAGCCAAAGATGCATTGCCACAAGGTGGAGAGAAAACCCAAGCCAGTCCTTTTGTGACAAGCAAGTGTGAATGAAATTTAGAAAGTAATTCCAACTGTATATATCATTTTAAGGATAACATTTCTCTTTCTTCTCACGATACTATTATTCTGATATTTTTCCAAACCTCCTCTTGGGCTCATAATCTAAGTGTCCATTCAAAATTGGGAGTGGAGACAGTTTGCTGAATTTCAAATTTTCAGAAATAAGTGGGCCCACTGGTAGTATATTGGGGATCTAGAAAACATCTGGATTGTCTCCATTCTTACCAGGAATCATCAGCTGGTTTCTAATGCCATTTCTCATATAAAGTGACCTTTCATGTGGGCAGCATTTCCATAAATGCTTCCCCTAATGTACTTGAGAAGGGAAAAGTGGGAAGAAAAACTAACATTATTTAATGTGTTAGTAATTTAAATAATCTTATAAAGCCTATCTTATTTGTAACTTACGTTTGCAAGTCAAGAAATAGGATATCGGAAAATGAGAGAGCATCAAAATTTGTAAATGTGAAGATAACTCCCATAAATAATAATCTAGGAAAAAAACCTACACGGCATTTGCCATTTTTTCATTTTCTAATGTTATCAGAACAATCTTATGACTTCGCTCATTATATGATGACCATACAGTTACTTCAAATAAAAGCCTGTGATCTCTGGAATGAATAAATACAAACAGCTATTGAAATAGATGGCTCTCCGGGGTCCCTGACTGTCAGCAAACTGGAAGTTTTGATGAAGCAAAACAGACTCTCAGAATCCCTTATTTAAGCATCTCCGTTTTAGTTTTGTAAACAAGTCCTTTATTTTTATTTGTACCAGTGAGGAAAAAAAAATCTTTGCACAATAGACTTTCATATATTCAATTGATCTGTGTCTGAGACACCTTGTAGGGATTCAGAAGTGACTTTCATGAAACGGAGATGTCCCTTTCTAAAAGCTTCATTTATTAAGCCATTTTTGGCAGTAGAAGCAAACACAAATGTGTATTTGTTCATTTAAGCTCTAAAATAATTATGAGGAGGGTCAGTGATATTATGCTTCAGTTTGCTATTCTTTATATACTCTAAAATGTATTAAACCATAAAATGTCCAGTGTGGTTTTGGTAACAATTGATATGAATATTTATTTCCATTTAGAAAGGTCCACTACCGATAAAGTCCTGGAATAGTTACTGCCATAACATGCATTTAAGATACAGTTTTGCTAAAATTGCATTATAGTTTCTTGGGTTTTTTTAGAGCTTGCTTTTAGATGCAATTTGGGTTAAAACATCTAGATACTGCTCTTTGATCTGACTTAGTCAACTTCTAAAATATACTAGGGAGAGCACTCCCAGAAAGTGTCAAATCATATTCCTAAAAGGTCACAGAAAAATTTGATTAACAGGTTTAAGTTCACTTTTGTGAAGAGCTTTAAAAATAATAAACCTCAATCACATGAATTTATATCTATCATTTTTGTATTTTTACAGCAAATAAAACACACATGTTCTTTAATGCCTGCAATATAAATGTATATTTCTGGCATCAACTAATAGTTTTTTTTTTTTTTGATTGAGCAAGTATTTAAAGTTGTGGCTGGAATTTAAATTAATCTCTAATCCTTTAATATTCCCCCCAAACTGAGAAGCATGGAAAAGGTCTTATAATCGTTCAATGAATGTTTGTCCATCTATCTATTTATAACTTCTAAATGTGCCAACCAGCACTGAAAAAGATGTGTGGAAAAATTAAAAAAAAACTGTTTATCATAAACTCAAATCCTGATCTGAAGAAGGCGTCACTTCTCTGTTTCTTGTTAGTTCATTTTCCAGGATTTCTTCTGAGCATCCATCATAGAATTCTAAGTGTTATGTCTACTGGGATTCACACCACTTGTTCAATCTATTTATACCAAGTTAATTAAGTGATAATCCCAAAGTATCAAAGGACATATGAAGTAATAAATGCCTGCTTCCCTCTCAGATATACTGAGACCACATGGTGAGGAGTCACAGAATGGAACACTGTTTTATTACCTAATGTCATCTTCTTCTGTTTAGGGAATAGTGCTATTAAGCAATCTGTTCTCCTATTTTCAGAGGTTTTTATGCCTTACATTGGATAAATATTCTTTTGACAACTGATGTGATCTTTCTGGAGGAGATTCAAGCCAAAATATGGAGACACAAAGTTTTATGATTTAAGTAAGGGATTGGACCCAATTTAACAACCTAGATCAAATCCATTATCAAAATAAATAAAAGTGCAATCTCATTTTCCAGTGGCTAAATGATTTCCATGAATGGATAATCAAAAACCTCCAACATGCTTTGAATTCCACATTAATCTTATATGTGCTTGCAAACACACACACACATACATACACATAGAACATACAGAAACACAAATCATCGATTTACTAATACTATCCATTTACTATACTCAAGCACCTGCTTAAATGTTTATTAATTTTATATATTTTGTTGACTAAGAAGGTAGTAAAATTCATTGTTGTTTTATTAGCACTATAGAGAATTATGAGAGATAAGAAATACTTGAAGTTTATGTCTTAGAAATCCCGTGAGTGATTTTTAGCTATAAATTAGATATTAAACTACTTTCAACCATTTAAATATTTTTAAAAAATCAGTGAACCTAGAAAGCTTACTACTACACTGAGAGTTGTTTAGTCTCGTGGTGAAATACAGAACTCAGATGACGTCTGTTCAAAGTTAACCATATACTAATCCTTCTTTAAAGATGAAGGGCTATATTCACACCAATTTAAAAAATTGATTGAAAAAAAGGAAAAGAGCTTAAATGATACTGACAAGTTTATAAATGTGTGAAATTGAGAAGTTTGGGAATTATTTAAGTCCTGGTCCAGCAGCTACTAATTTGCTTCAATAATATAAAACCTCTAACCACATCTGGCCAGTAATTTCTATCTTTGTTTAATGTGTTGGGTGGGGATTGAAGTAGATTAGCTCTTAGATCTCTTTGTTTTAAAATTATATTATTTGGCATTTAGAATTCTAAGAAAAAAATCAATATCATGGTTATGATTATTTGAGTGAAGTACAGATTTTAAACAGTTTCTCCTTTAACGAATTAATCATCGCCTTAAGACAAGAGATTAATCATTGCCTTAACAGATGAGACAGTTATTAAAATGAAGCTCTGCATGTGCAAAAAACCTAAAAATCACTTAATCAGAGATTCCCTCCATGTAACTAAGAATATTGGATTATTTGGTCCTAGGTGTTTAACTATTTGTATCCATTTTGTTTCAGAAAAGTAACCAGAACCCTCTGGAGGAACATTAGAAAAAATAATTTTAGGAGTAGTCCGCAAGCACCGTATGTTAACGCTGTGTTCCTGTCATTACTCTTAGTCTGAGATTGTAAACTTTAGTAAAATAAAGGCATTTTCTATCATAGTTAATATAATATTATGCTAAAATATTACCAAATAATTGCCTGCCTTGATTATAAAATAATGATTAAATGTGCTTTCTTGCATTAGGCAATACTGGAGAAGTTTCTACATTACAGATTTTAATGTCACATCGATAGATAAATTTTATTTGTTGCATCATGATGACATAAAATCTGAGGCACAAAATAATGTTTTCAAAGTGAGCAATTAAATGATAAAGAAATTTATTAAGTATTGATGCACGGTAACTTTATTTCTACTGCGTCTTTGGGAATTTGCTCATCAGAATGTAATCTCCACAAAAGTAGAGTTTTTGTTTATAATTTTTCCATTCTGTTCTTGCTGTTTTCCATGTATTCCAAGTATGTGCAACAGTGCCTCCTACACAGTAGAGACTTAATTAATACTTAATGAATAGATGATTCTTCTCAAGAATATTGCTTTTGGTTGTTCCATGCTTAGACATTTAAAACAAACATAATTAGAAGAAATGAAATGACTGAAGAAAATTTTCTCAGAAAGGAAAACCAAAAGAAATTTACTCATTGACTCAAAGAAAATAACTTAGCCATGGATGTTGCATAAAATGTATGTATCCATAAATACCTACTGTATTTTATATTGTTGACATTTTCATTGATAAAATATAACTTGTTTGACTCACTAGTTATAATAATATACATATTGTACATAATGAAATCCCTTCTCTCACTCTTACTTACTGCTTGCCTACATTGTAAATAGTTTGACTTGATTTTCACCACATCTCTCTGAGTCCAAATCTGAGTCTGAAGGCAGAACACTGATGTCCCAGGACGAAGACAGTTAGGCAGAGAGAGGGAGAATTCTCTCTTACTAATCTTTTTGTTCAAGTCAGGCTTTCAGGATTGGATGAGATGAGGCCCACCCACACTGCGGGAGGCGGGGCGGGGCAGTCTGCTTACTTAGTCAACAGATCCAAACGTTAAACTCATCCGGGAACTCATCACAGACACACCCAGGGCAATGTTCAGCAAAATATCTAGGCATCCCATGGACCAGTCAGGTTGACACATAAAATTAACCGTCACACTCAGAAAATACTTGTCAGATGAATAAAAGTAGTTGCGATTTAAAGAATACAGGAAGGTAATGGTATAAACAGCGGGATAAGAGCATTCTGGACAGATGAGACTCTCCATGCAAAAGCATGAACATGTGAAAGAGTTTGATGTACTAAAGAAATGAAAGAAGTCAAGGTGCCTGGAGATAGTCGAGTCAAATGCAAAGTGTCATGTGATGAATTCTGAGAGATTGCAAACGGGCCAGATTATGCAGGACCCCATAGGTTCTTGTTATTCAAAGTATGGTTCTCAGACCATTAACCCCGGCACCCCTTGGGATCTTACTCAAATGTACAGCCTCAAGTTTCACCCTAAACAAACTTAATCGTTACCTGCATTTCAATAAGATCTCAGATTAAAACACACCTCAGACATGTAAATTTGATTGGACCTGGAGACGGATTATATATTGTTGATGATCAGTTAAGGACAACTCCCAGACTGCATGTTTTGATCAAAGAGTTAATAACGGAGCCATCAATTTATACGTAGAGCGCCGTAGGAAGGCAAACATGGCGGACGCTGGTGAGTGCGCATGCGCACGCCGTGCCGGTGTTTGGCGGAGCACAAAGGGTTCCGGTTTTGCCTTGCTCTGTCCGAACTGACAGAGACACATCTTAGTAGTGATGTCCATGGTGCAGAATATACATTTATGGAACTCAATAAAGATAAATGGGTTGCGTTCAAGAAGAAGGAAAGTAGAAACATGAAAATAAGTTAGAAGAATATTGGTTGGTCCGAGTGCAGGGGTATTTAGAACTAAGTGATCACAACCAGTTACAGATTCCTTTGTTCCTTCTCCACTCCCACTGCTTCGCTTGACCAGCTTTGACAAAAAGAAAGAAAAAGAATATAAGTTAGAAGAATATCAAGCAGTTCAAGTAAATGATAATGCTTTTAAAAGTAAGAAGTTAAAAAAAATTAAAATTTAAGAGATTGAACTATTGAAAATATAAAACTCATTACACATAGTGTAAAGGGCAAAGAGAATGATCAAAGATGAGTCCAGAATTTTCACTTTGGATAATTAGAATAAGGAGGTGCTAACAGAAGGGGAATGCAGAAAAATGCCTAAGGGCATACACAATATGCTCTGGAAATAATAAGTTTGAAAAGACAACAGGATACTCATGTGAAAGATGATTGCGTGTGTATATATACATATAAGTGTATATATGCAGGTGTATCTGTAGATGTTTGTGTATCTATGCATATTTATATATCTATAGATTAATTTACATATGTACATTTATACATATACACCCATATTATGCATATGTGTGTGAATGCATGTTTAAAAGTGGACCTCCGAATGTTAAGTCAGAACTTAGGTATTTAGAAGCCATGTGCATGAAGATAATAGTTTAAGCATGAGAGTAGAGCTCCATTTTTCATTGGCTCTGTTGAATTCCACTTCTATTCAATGTAATATGTTCATTAAAGTCAATGCCCACTCAAAAGGCTGACTGATCTTTGGCTAACTGGCATCCAGCCCGGGAAGCTATGTTGGGAAAACAAACAAACAAAATACAGCCATGAAAAGGAGTGAGATAAGATATTAATGTGAGTGGTTAAGAGATTATTTTTTTATTTTCCCTGATAGAAAAACCTCTACAGTTTTGAAGGAGAAAGGAATCGTTTGATACAATGGGCTAGACTGAAATTCCATGAGAAAAAGGAATAAAAAGTAATACGTCATGACTCTGGATCTGGTGGGGAAATTGCCTGGAGATTAAGATCAAAGGGGTTAGCACTAGGGAAAAAGAAAGGACAATATTCATTGAGACAGCCCCAGTAGAGCCAGTCAAAATATTGAAATGCATTCTCACAGGTTGGCAATTTGCTTTTGCTGTGAGTCCTTAAAGGATGGTCCCTGCCACATATATTCATATTCCAGCTGCCTCTGCCCATCCTCAACTTCCCAGATCAAGCAACCAACAGGGTAAAAGCATGGATCAGTGGCGGGATGTTTATATTTTAAATTTGTGAGTTACTTGTGTGCGCTCTGATTGGTAGGTGCTCATGGGAGATGGGCTGGCTGGCCCTTTGTCCTGCAGGGACCCCGCACAGGGAGACCTAGGATGGGGTGAGGGTGGTCCAATATGATGACAGGGTACATAATATGAATGATGTCACATAGTGCAACTGGAAGGTACTGATTAAACCTACAGAACATCCCACCCTCTGGGTTATTAACACTATTAAATGTATTAATAAAATACAATCCAACATTATTAGGCCATGGCCTATACATATATTAGTTAATTTGAGTACAATAATTACTCAATTATATTGAATGCTATAATATTACCAATGAAAATCTGAAGTATCTTGAGATTAAAAAACTGCAATGACAGAGCTTCAATTTGAACCCTAGCAGCCAATAACAGAGCTCCTACTTGTAATTGTACTAATGCTGTTGATCTGGTCCGGAATAAAAGATGCAGCTCGGTTTTATAGATGTCCTGCCAATAAATGAGTTATGTGAATAGTTAATAATAGAAATAATTAATATGTTAAAATATTATGCATAATTATATGGAATAGAAAAAGAGTGAATTTAATAGTCGCTAATTCAGCAGAAGCTGAGGCAGGATTTCATCAATGATGAAAAAACATCATTCATGGTGGATGCGAAGGAGACAAGGTTGGCAAGGCTGCATTTAAGCCTTAAATATGTCAAGAAGAAACTGTGAAGGACTCATTTTAAATGGTCATAGTCTTTTTATATAAAAGTATGAAGTCATGTGAAGAGAGAAGAAAGAGTTCCAAGAAGAACTAGGAGGTTTGGAAGCAGTACTGAAGTGCATGGCGTGGGAACATTTCAAATCCGTCATCATATACCAGCTACCTTCAGTTATGAAGTGATTCTAACAAAGAAAATGGTCTTTTCTCTTCTCATGCACCCTAAACAGGGAGTTTGTTACAGATAGTATTTTATGCACAATTCTTAGTTTCAGAAATAAACGGTTTTCCAAATGTGTAAGATTGAACAAAAGCTTGGAAATAATCCATAATGACACCTGATAAAAACAAACATTTAGGCCGGGCGCCGTGGCTCACACCAGTAATCCTAGCACTCTGGGAGGCCGAAGCGGGAGGATTGCTCAAGGTCTGGAGTTCAAAACCAGCCTGAGCAAGACCCCATCTCTACTAAAAATAGAAAGAAATTAATTGGCCAATTAAAAATATATACTAAAAATAAAAAAATTAAAAATTAAAAAAAGTAAAATACTTAGGAATAGACTTAACTGAAG
>CAUYRT010020186.1:0-21295 GCA_963574885.1 Lepilemur ruficaudatus
ACAAAAAGACTTATTATCTCTTAAAATGTTTTTCAGTAGAAGAGTAAATTGTATCCTAAATCAGAGAGAAAATGAAATGTATAAATGGTGTAAAGTGAATTGGTTAACTATGATAAAATAAAGTTGGATTCCTTTTTCATAAAAAAAAAAACAAAAACTGATGACTGTGATTAACACAACTATAAATCTTTCAATAGATAAGCAGAAATCAATCTCTGACTGTGGTTGTGTGAGAGGCATCTGAATAGGTCCCTATCTCTCCTTTTCTAAGGGACTGGGAAAAGGATCCACAGACCTTTTGTTCCATATCTTGTGTGAAGGCATCAGAGGGCCTGGCTAATTCTCAGCAATTTTATATGTTCAGTGCAATACCTGCCAACTGCAGCTGATCTACTCTCTCTGTGCTGGCTGCCTCTGGGCAAATTCTATCCTGGGCATTGGAATGAGCTCACTCTAACTTACTACCAATGTCATGGAAAAAATAAGAAATTTGATTCCAGTAAAACCTGGTCCCATTCCAGCTCCATTCCTTCCTTCCTGTGCAATATTATTAGGCCAGTTATTCTACCTCTGGGAATACCCATTTTCTTATCTAAAGAATAGAATGATAATACTCACCTGTGAAGCTTACTCACAGATGTATCAGATTATATGCTTACAGAACCAAACACAGAGATCAGCAGTCATTTAAATCACTCAATAAGTATGTATTGTGCTCCTACTGTGAGCTAGGCACTATGGCAGGACATCAGGAAAGAGGTCCCTGCTCTTCTGGAACTTGGAATTACTGAAATGTAATAAATCTGCCCAGAGAATATGAATTTTTTTCTTTTCTCTTTTCGTCCCTTTATATGGAAATGCTTTACAGTTTTTGGAGTCTTTGTCCTCTTAATGTCTGTCCTCTGCCCCATCAGTAAATTTGAAGTTCAGTGTGCCTCAGGCAAATCTATCATTTTAAATCCAGGAAGTTGACAATGGTAGTTTTAAGCTTGAGGAAGTCTTGAGGTGAGAGGAAGCACATGAAGCATTGCAGAGGGTTCTCTTGCAGGAGAAGCTGGGGAGCTGCCAAATTTCTAATGAGAAATGAATTTTCCTTTATTTAAAGGAGGAAAGGGTACTTTCCCTCACAATAGAAGAAGGAAAGGCCTCCTCTAGCTTTGGTTACCAGCACTACCTCTCTTCTGACCAGAGGGTAATTAGGGTAGGGAGCAACATGACAGATGCAGGCCTCACCTTAGAGAGCCTCCCAGATAAGTAAAAATAGAAGGTAGAAAAGCACGTGTTAGTCAGGAATGATCTAGAACACAGACAAGGATGTTGCAGCACAGCACCGGACATGCAATATGGGTTGGTATGTTAGAGAGAAGCGCTGGGCCAGCACTGCTTCCTCTCATATCCTGGATATGGCGGAGGCAATGGGGGCTCACTCAGCTCCTCTCTCTGCTCATCTGCATTTCCCAGAGTCCCCTACAGTTAGACTGTGGCCCATGTGACAGGGTTCTGGCCAACGGGATGTGGCCAAAGTCCCAAATTCAATTTCTTGAGAGCCTTCTCAGTGCTGGTTCTGATCTGTTCCCAGCCTTGGGGATTGTGCTAGAAACACAACCAAGACAAATTTCTGCATGAGAAAACCTTGCGTATTCTGGTGGATGAAACAGATAATTAGTGTGATGAATAAGAAAATACATGGTAAGAAATATGACTAAGTAAAATACATAAAAATATATTTACATATATTTTATATATTATTTATTAAATATAAGTAAAAATACAAATGTTTAAGTATAAGTAAAGTTACATAATATAGGCATATACATGTGTCTCTATATATTATATATAATATCTATGGTATAAAATATAAAGATAGTGATAACTGCAAGACTAAGAAATAAGTTAGATAAGTAGGATGAGAAGTGCTGGGAGAATACTTTTAGAGAGGATGTGCAAGGAAACTTCATAGAGAAAGTAAAATTTTAATGAAGAGAGATTAAGGGTATTAGCCATGCAGATATCTGAGTAAAGAACATTCCATGGTTGTTCAGAAACACAAGGAGGTCAGTGAAGTGGAAGAAAAAGAATATAATAGGGAAACATTCAGAGAGGGGA
Organism: Lepilemur ruficaudatus; assembly: GCA_963574885.1. Classification (NCBI taxonomy): domain Eukaryota; kingdom Metazoa; phylum Chordata; class Mammalia; order Primates; family Lepilemuridae; genus Lepilemur; species Lepilemur ruficaudatus. Next base: position 2,107 of record CAUYRT010020186.1, read on the forward strand.
CAGAAGTTTGAGTCATCTGTGGCCTTGAGGTCATTGTGAGGCTGTTGGCTTCCAGTTTGAGGGAAACGGAGAAGGCAGTGCGTAAGGAGCAAGGTGTGATTTATGTTCCATGAGAATCACTCAAATTGCTTTTTGAGAATACTCTGGAATGGGTGTGAGGGGCAGGGCACAGACAGGAAGACAAGTGTGGAGGCTCCTCTAGTGCTTCAGTTAAGAGAGGAGGCTGGCTTGGGTCAGGAGGCGGGAGGTGTGGTGAGATTCTCAATATACTTTGAAGGAGCCCATAGGATTTGCTTATGACCAAGATGTGGGGACTCCAGAGTTCTTGTGCCTGAGCAGCTGGAATAAGGGAGTTTCCATCATTGAGTGGGGAGAGATGACAGAAGGAGCATGCTCCCTGTAGTGTGGGTGTCAAGACTCAAGCTTGAGATGCCCAGTGGATATCCACTTGAAGATTAGAAGTAGAAATGTGGACATGCACATCATATTTGGGGGAAAGAGGTTAAGATTAAAGACGTACAGTTGGAAGTCATCAGTGCACAGATAGTATTTGAAGCCGAAGACTGAATGGGATCCCCCTTCTTATCTTTCTGTGTGCCACATGGTTCAGTAGCAGGCACAGTGCAGGAAAGGGATGTGTCAGCTTGAAGGCTGGGGAGGTATGAATGGAGAACGGACTTAGAGGCAGCCCACCTCCTGGGGAAGTTTTCTGGGTATCCAAGCAGAACCTAGAGACCGTGAGAAACAGGAAGAAAGAAATAAAACCACCTTAGGGGAACTTTACTAATGGGATAAAAGTAAGGTAAATGATTTACTAAATTATTTGCTAACCACAGAATTTCTACACAGTGACTCAGAAGGTTGTTGGTGGAAATTGCACCTTACAACCTTGACATTGAAATGAATAATAGTAGTAGGTACGAATGTTGTGATGAATTGTCCTCTTGTTTCACTCACAAGTCATCTGGGAACTCCAGGGCCATTCTAATGACAGTCTGGGGTCTAAGGCAATTTCAATAAAACAAAAACAGGATCGTTTCTCCATTGAAAGCTGCATAATATTTGACAGGTTAACACAGAAATCACATGATCAAATGCAGGCATAGGACAAGCAGCATACGTAAATAAATTAAAATGTCTGAGTGTATAAATGGGAATGGTGGAGGTTTTGTCAAATTAGGATATAATGACTGGTCAGCTGGATGTGACCATGTGGGAATAGAGGTCCGATTTTCTTCAAATTTTCAAGAGTCTAGAAATCTGGATTTTTACATAGGAATGTCCAATATTTAAATATTGACAAGTAGTTTATTTTACTAAACATCTGTGTACATGAAACAAAGCAAGTCTTCTGTCTGGTGGTAGCTGACTGGACACAAATTTTCAACCACTGATTGAAGATCTTACCTACCCATTTTTGTACAACCATTTACTGAGAAGCCTCCCTGTTGTTTGTGGATAGAAATGAAACAGAACTACTTATGGCATGATTGAGTCCCACCAAGTGGGAGACATAGACAACTCAATATATGGTGCCATACTCTGGCCATAAACTCCAATATAATGATGAATCAAAGTGATGAAAGCTACTCAGCCATAAAAAAATGAAAACATGAACTACCTCTTGTATTATCCTGGATGAAGCTGGAGCCCATTGTTCTAAGTGAAGTATCACAAGAGTGGACAAACAAACACCACATGTACTCACTATTAAATTGGTGCTAATTGATCAACGCTAAAGTGCACGTATGGGAAGTAACTAACATTCATCGGGTGTCAGGCAGGTGGGAGGAGGGAGGAGGGTATGGGTAAATTGACACCTAATGAGTGCGATGCGTACTTTCTGGGGGATTGGCACGCTTGTCAGGTGGTTCAAAGGCAATTTATGTAACCAAAGTGTTTGTACCCTCTTAATAGTCTGAAATTAAAAAAATAAAATAAAATAAAATAAAAAGAAAGCAGACATATTTGTCTTTGTCTTGGTCCTGAGCTTAAGGGGAAAGTCATTCAATCTCTCACCACTAAGTATGATGTTAGCTGTTGGCTTTTCTTAGATGCTCTTTAGCAGGTTGAGGGAATTTCTTTCCATTTCTAGTTTGTTGAGTGTTTTTTACCATGAAAGAGTATTAAACGTTTCAAATGTTTTTCTCTATACCTATTGATATGATCATATGTTTTTTGTTCTTTATTGTGTTAATATGGAGGATTACATTAATTGATTTGCAGATGTAAAACCAAACTTGCATTCCTGGGATAAATTCAACTTAGTTCTGGTGTAATCTTCTGTTCTTTTTAAAAAATGTTACTTGATTTGGTTGCTTAATATATTGTTAAGAATCTTTGTATCTATGCTCATAAGGAATATCATTCTGCAGTTTTCTTGTGACATTACTGTCCTTTGTCAGTTTTGGTTATTAGGGTAGTATTGGCATCTTTTCTTCTATTTTATGGAGAGTTTGTAAAGAATTGTTTTCAAACCTTTTTGAATATTTGATAGAAGTAAAATAAAGTGATTCCAACTGGGTCTGGGATTTCCTTCAATGGAAAATTTATAAAATTGCTAATTTGATCTCACTATTTGTATGTTCCATTTAAATTTTATATTTCTTCTTGAATAAGTTTAATAATTGTGTCTTTCCTAAATTGTTCATTTCATCTAAGTTGTGTTTTTTTTAATTTTGATGAAATTATTATAGTTATATAGAAGAGTACATATACATGCACAATATATAGTATTATTTGTATGTATTTTAATATTTATGATATGATATCACATTGTATTTAACATAGTGGTTTTTCACCTAATATGTATTCTTGTATCTTCTCATGCTGATACACGTAGCAATTATTTTGTTTAAGTATTCATAGTACTCTCTCATATGAATATCCTTCATTTTATTTATTCATTCTCCTATTGATGGATATTTGGATTTTGTTTCAAATTTATTGCTTTTATTAATATAAACAATTCTTCATTGAACCTTTTTGTACATGTCTTATTGTGCATATGAACATGAGTTTCTTTCTAGAGGATATATGTGGAACTGGAAAAATGAAATTGGTAAATGTATTATTGAGGTTTCCCCAGAGAAACAGAATCAATAGAATACACACACACACACATACACACACACACACATATACAGAGGCATGTGTGTAGAAACTTATTTTTTATGGAAAATTGGCTCAACCATGGAGCATGAGGAATCACATGTCTGCCATCTGCAAACTGGAGATCCACAAAAGTTGGTGGTGTAGCTCCCACTGAAACCTGAAGGCCTGAGAACCAAGGAAGCCAATGTGTAGTTCCGGTACAAGTTGGAAGGCCCAAGAACCGGGTGCCAATGGTGCAAATCCTGGTTCAAGTTTGAAGGGCTGAGAACCAGAAGCACTAATGTCTAAGGGCAGGAGAAGATGGATGTCCCAACTAAGGAAGAGAGAGCAAATTTGTCCTTCTTCTGCCTTTTTATTCTATTTCAGCCCTCGGTGGATTGAATACCTGCCCACTCTGGTGAGAGTGGATCTTCTTTACTCAATCTACTGATTCAAATGCTAATGTCTTCCAAAATATCCTCATAGACATACATACTCACATAATGTTTAACAAGCTACCCGCACATCTTTTAGCTTACTCAAATTGATACAAAAAATTAACCATCACAGTAAAGATTATGCATTTTCAAATTTACTAAATATCATCATATTATTCTGAAAGGTAATTGTATCAATTTGCCCTCTGAATGAGAAAGTCCCTTTCTATACATCCTTACCTGTACCTGGAATTGCAGGACTGACATCTTAAAAGATGTCCTTTTAGGTACCCACAATCCAGGGCAGCACTATCCATTAGAAATTTTGAGTAGATTTTAAATGTTCTCACCACACACACACAAAAATTATAAGTATATGAGCTGATGGATATGTCATTTAGCTTGATTTATTAATGATTAATTCCACAATGTAAACATATATCAAAATAAGACATTGTACTCCATAAATATAAACAGTTATTGTTTTCCAATTAAAAAGAATTTTTTTTTGCCATGATGGAAGCTTTTTTAATTTGTCCTGTCCAAGACAGTAAACATTAATCACATGTGGCTGTTGAGCAGTAGAAATGTTAATGTGACCCAGACACTGAATTTTTAATTTCATTTAATTTTAATTAGTTCAATTTTAAATGTATATAGCCACATGTGGCGGGATGCCAGGTTGGACAGCAGAGCTCTCCATGGAGGGAAAGGACCTTCCAATGCTGGTGATGTATGACAAGTGTCAACCGGGGTAAATGCAGTAAATATGGCTAATGATCAAAGGAAGGAAAGAACACTGTTGGGAATTTGAGGATCATTTGGAAAGGCAAGGTTTGAATTAGGAGTAAAGCTTATATTGGGAGAGAAGTCTGAGCAAGCCAGTCTGCAGTGGGGAGATGAGTTATTAGCCACTAAAAATGACAGTTATGACAACCATATATAATATAATGTGGATAACTGCTTGCAATGCCTTATTAAGTGAAAAAATAAAAATAAACAATGGTGTGTATACTTCACAACTTCTAAGAAGATAGTTCATGCACACAAAAACTGAGAAAAATATATAAAATGAGTGTGTTAGAGTGGAAACTTTAAAAATTATTATTTGGTTTTTTTTGAAAATGTCTATATCATGATTTCTTTTATTTAAAAAATAATTAGTAGATCTTGTGGATTTATAAGCACAAACAATTTACTGAACAATTAAAATCAAAATGTGTCCAAAGTCAAGTAGATGATACTCGAGAAAAGTCTTGAAAAATTCTTGAAAAAGTCTAAGCATAATCTTAACTTGAATAGCAGAACTAAGTAGAGAATCACACAGAGAGATTGTTGAAAGTTCCTGTCTCTGTGTGATCCTTCAACAAGACTATATTATGACACATTCTGGATTGATTATTCTGAACTGCCTGCTGTGACCTTAGTCAATACAACATGTGAATTATTTAAGAAACAGGTTTTATTTTTTCTTATAGGAGCATGAGGCAGGCACTAGTTCCCTTTCAAGTAAAAATAAGAGAATCTGATAGAAAATGTACTCCTTAAAGTTTTGATTTAATTGTTCCCTTCTCTTTAGTTTTTGTATCATCCCAGTGAAGTAGAAATTTGGTACACATTTCCAGCTGGTTTGTGGAGAGATAACCTTGATTTCCTCCATAGTTTTGGTGGATATGACTGGGGTATCCAGCACTTGCTTTGGTTATTGTCTAAAAGGAGAACAGATTTTTTGTTATAAAATCTTAAACTTGCTGAGAATTGAAAATATAGAACAATGAACTTTGAGGATATGTTATTGACCTGATGTCACATTTTTCATGAACAATAGGAAAAAATGTTCCTCCAACCAAGAAAATTCTTATACATAATCATAATAATATTAAGTAAAGTGACCTTGATATAGTACTACCATGTAATCTCCAAACTCCATTAACGCTTTCTAAATGTGCCAATAATGCCCTTTCTAGTGAAAGGGTCTAATTCAGAATCACATGTTGCCGTCAGTTCTCATATCTCTTTAAACTATTTCATGCTGGAACGTCCATCAGTCTTTTTTTGAAGTTCATGCTCTTGACATGTATTAAGATTACAGGCCAGTTAATTGTACAGTGTTCTTCAGTTTAGGTTTTTCTAATATTTCATCATGATTAGTTTCACATTACACATTTTAAGCAGGACTCCCAAGAGTGATGCTGTGTTCTTCCTACGGCATCTGAAGAAGGTTGAGTTCTCCAAGATGGCTCCATAAAGATTTTGCACGCCGTTCTCACCTGTTGTCGATTCTCATCCCATTGAAAGGTAAGATCTGTGTTATCTTCCCTTAATATTGGTGGGCCTGTGACCAAATGGGATCCCATGCTGCATATCTTCCAAAGCTGGGTCATATAAGGCTACATCATTCCTCCTGGGCTGCTTGGGGTGCTCACTCATGGACACCAGCTGCAATCCACAGCCTGCGATTATTCTCTGTTGAGGCTTCAGACATCATGGAGCAGGGGCGCATCTTGCTAAAAAACTCTGTTCTGGGCCATCATGGCTCTCCCTAATCAGGTGTGGATGCCAGTTTTGCTCTGCCCTACCTGATGGCTTTAGGATTAAATTATTTAAAAAGGGAAGGGCATGAAAGAGAAAGGAAGGGAAGAGAAGGGGAGAGGAAGAAAAAAGGGAAGACCAGATGTTGGAGTTGGTAAATCATGCTTATATTCTAACGTTGCCATTTAAGGTATTATCTTTAGCTCCCTGCTAAACCAGGGACTCTCGGTCTCTGTATCTGTAGAGTCCGGGTGATGAAAACGTGCCTCTCACGTGAGGTTGTTGTGAGAGCTGCATGCTCCACTCCCACCAAAGCTGAAATAGATAGACCTGCTCTAGAAGGCAGAGGCTTTTTACTTATCTTTGTATACCTAATGCTTAGCATGGTAAGCATTCCATTAAAATAAGAGATAAGTCAAATTACATACGGAATGAGCTAATTATACTATTTTAAGAACTTTATAAATTGTGAAGTGACACATGAGTGATGGCTGTGCCTATCAAATAAAGATTTCTATCTCTGTGAAATACTCAAGTGCATATATATACACATAGATATACATATAGATAGAGACTGACATTTTCAAACTTAATATTTGATTTCTAGCTTCATTTCTGGCATGTGATAGGTTCTCAAAAAATATGAATAATCAACTAAATGGATATACGGATCTGTGGATGTATGAATAAGTAAATGATTAATAGATGTTTTTAAAAGAGTTTATTCTGAACTGATTTAATTTTTAGACCTTGCACAGATGGAAACCACTGGCAGTATCATGTGAGTGAAATGGAGGAAGTACTTGGCCAGCAACACAGTACAGAATAGATGAGAGATGTGCCAGTTCTTCAGTTGAATGTATCGTTTAGGTGTCATAAATGGAAAGTTTAGATTCAGAACTGTTATGTGGCATAAGAAATTGAATGTGATTATTATACTGGCAATTGTGCAACTGTTTTGCAATATACTACAGGATAAAGTCCAAATTTCTAAGTGTGGCATACAAAGTGCTTCCCCATCTGGCTGCAACCTATGTCTCCAACCTCATTGGGCATTTCCCTTTCTGTCTTCCTTTTTACATGTGGCCATTGATTGAATATTTCTCCTTTCTCAGTATTTTTCTTCTGTTGCAAAATGGAAATGATAATAACTTCCCTTACTGTTCCATTGGATTGCTGAGACTCAAATGATACAAAGCATGACAGTTAGTAAATGTTATTTCATCCATTAAATACTTGCTAGTTATCTGATTCATGCCATAAATGGTGGAAGACACTGGGAATGAACAAGCCAGAGTCCTCATCCTCCAAATGAAATGAGGAACACAGACATTAAAATAGACATGCCTGGTAAAATGCAATGAGTGCTATCAATCTGTACAGTGGATGTTGTTGGCACACATTTAGTTATTCCTTTTTACTCAGCAAGTATTTATTGATCACCCTCTATAAGCTAATCTAGTTAGCAGTGTTAACATTGTTCAAAATATATAGTCCCTTTTCTCATAGAGTTTATTTATTTTAGTACAGTGAACAGGCAATAAACAAGCAAATGGATAAATCATATTATTGTTCTTGGAAATAAATGCTATGAATAAAAATAAAAGAAAGTGAAAGAATAGAGACTAGCAGGAGGCAGAGACCAGTTTGCTTGTCTTAGGGAAGGAATGTCTTGTCCAAGGGAAGGAAGGTCTCTCCCAGGGGGAAACCTTGAGAATGTTTCATGGAACTAGGGTGGGAGCCTTGCAGATGATGAAGGGGAGGCAGAGGGAACAGGGAGTGAGGGGCCTCTGAGATAAGAGTGCATTTGTGAATTACTAGGACAGCAGTAATTCCAACAATCAGAGCAGATGAGCTCTGTGGTGTGAAATGAAGCCAGGGGTGTCAGCAACATCCAGATCATGAAGGAACCTGTCCATAGCAACAGTTTAAATTTTGTCTACAGTCAGATTGATTGATTGATCCAGTGTTTATTGGGGTTTTGAGAAGGAGAGTGACACGATCTGATTTATATATTGAAATGAAAATAAGCAATACGGGAGCAAGAATAGAGGATATTGCAGGATTCAATGGGAGAAGATGGTGGCTTGAATTTGTGGTAACGGTGGAGTTGTTGAGAAATGGTCACATTCACAGTATTCATGGGACATAGTCAGTGAGGACTTGCTAATTCACTGGATGTGGGAAGTGAGAAAAACAGTCAGGGGAATGAATGACAGAGAGTAAGCAGAGCTCAGGGGAGGGATGGGCAGCTAAAACTAAACGTCTTTGTTTCCCTTTTATGTAGCTGGACCTTTAACCCTCATTCTTTAGGCATTATCTCTATTTTATTGTTAGGGGATTTTGGCCTCGGAGGTTAGGGTATCTGCTCAAGGTCAGACACCTAGTCAGCAATCTATGCACGAACAAAAGGCCAGTGTTTGTGAGGCTTTAATAACCACGAGCCGGCATCATAGCCAGGTGTTGTTGCCTCATGCTAATCAGAGGAGGACAGAGGAGGACATGCATATGCAGGTGACCACTTCGGAATGCACAATAGCTGTCTGGAGGAGGCTGATGTCAGTCTTGGCCGGGGAAGTGAACAAGATTACACTTGTCTTGAGGGATCAATGGAATTTTGATTAGTGAATGAAGATAAAAAATGTTACTCAAGGTCAAGGCACAAAACTGAGAATAAACATGGACACGTGATGACAACTGACAAGAAATGGTGAATAGTTTACAAATGAACAAATTTTTATCCCTCCATCTATTCATGTAACAAACTCAGACCAACTATTCACTTCCGTGGCACACCATGCCAAACACTGGAAGGTGGAGGCTCATATCTCTATACACAGGTGAAGTGGCTGATATTCTCAGAGAGTTACCTACAAATCCTAGTGTGCACAGGGAAGTGATAGAAATGGAATTGAAGTTCAGGACGTCTTATTCCATATTCATTAAAAACAAGGTAGAGGGCAAGGGATAGTATAATCAAAAGGTAGGCAAGGGAATGGAGAAAGCCTGGAAAGTAAGAATGGCATCGTGAAAGACGTGAAGGAAAGCAGATTGTCCACGGGTGAGACTGGGAAAATAGAATGGACGAAGGTGTCTGCATAATCCTTTGGGTCCCATTCCTGGAGACCACCAACTCTTTGCCCAGGTAACTGGATGACTGGGGTTCTATGTGAATGATGACCGCAAGAATAGTTTCTTTTTTTTTATTTTATTTTATTGAAATATAGTTGACAAATTAAAATTGCATATATGTAGGCTTACAGCATGATATTTTGATTACATATTATTTATATATTGTGGAATGCTTATCACTATCAAGCTAGCATGTCCATCAGCTCAATATTAGCATTTTTATGTGTATGGAGAGAGCATTAAAGATTAACTCTCTTTGCAAATTTCAAGTATATCATATTGTGTTATTAACTATAGTTACCATGCTGTACATTGGCTCTCCAGAGCTTATTCATCTCGCTAAACTGAATCTTTGTACCTTTTGACCAACATCTCCCAATTTGCTCCACCTCCCAGCTCCTGACAACCACTGTTCTACTCTTTACTTCTATGAGTTCACCTTTTTTAGATTACATATGTAAGTAGATCATGCAGCATTTGTTTTTCCATGCCTGTCTTCTTTCACTTAGCACAATGTCCTCTAGATTCATACGTGTTATCGCAAATGACAAGCTCTCCTTTTGTAAAGCTGAATAATATTACTTTTCATATATGTGTGTGTGTGCACACCACATCTCCATTCACCTGTCGATGGCCAATTAGATTGATTCCCTATCTTGGTTATTGTGAATAATGCTGCAGCAAAAATAGTTTACTCTTTGCTGCAGAAAAACTGATATGTATAAAAGTACTCTGTGATTAAGTAGATAAACACAATCACTGTTGGATAATCATGGCCCTGAAGTCAGAAGACTTGATTTCTGGATATGGCTATGACACTAATTAGATTTGCCACCTTTGTCAGTCATTTTCCTTCTTTGGTCTCAGTTTGCTCCTCCAGAAAATAAAATCTGACAACATGTGGCAGTGTGACGCAGTGATTAAGAGCTTGGATCTAGAGTCAGGAAGAAGTGTGTTTCTTTCACTCTAGCTCCACCACTGCATAACTGCATGACTCTCAAGTTGTCTCAGTTTCCTCCTCATCTGTAGAATAAGTGTGTATTTCTTGCAATGTCAGTGTAAGGGTTGGGTGACGTAACAAATATAAAATATTTAGCACAGTACCTGGGATATACTAAAGGATTAATATTATGTCATTATATTAGCATGTTAGTATCATATTATTACCTTATATTTTATATTATGCTATTATATTAACATTATATTATTAATAGAATAAATAAATGTTGTATTATATTCTGCTATCATATTGTTATTGTTACTTGAAGTATATTCCCATTCTTCATGTTGCAGGAATTTAACTTGCATGCTGAGTGGCGCACAACCAAGAACTGCTGTGTTTCTTGGCATTTTCTTAACAGGGACAATGTTAGTAATGTGATTACACAAATTAAATTTTAAAACTTTCAGAGGAGAACTAAATACCTCTGTGGCTATTTTATTTTTAAAAACAAATTCTCTAAATATCCCCAGGTCTTTTCTGTGTTCAAAAACAATTGATACTTTGAGAAATAATTAAATCTCTTTATAGTCAAATGACATTTTTTTTAAAGCATTGATGATCTGCATGGGATTTTGGACAACTGTTTAAATACAGTGCACCCAAATAAGTAAACAGTTGAATAAAATAATACAGTAATTCTTCACTTGAGGGAACTTTATGTATCTTCTAACTGCCACTATCCTGAAATTAGCTGAGGGAGGGGACAGGCAGTTAATAAAAGCATTTTTATAATATTTATGGGAGAATATTTCAGCTCCTCACTTCAATAATGCATCCTTTTTATGCATGCTTTTAAAACATACAGTAACATTTTCTGTGTGAGTGTAAGTCTGTGGTGTGTGTGTGTGTGTACACTTGCACCCATGTGTGTGTGTGTCTGTGTCAGAGTCAGGCACGAGGCATTATGACAATACATTAAGGCTGCACAGGAGCCTGGTGATGGAGAAGACAGAAAATAAAAACTCTTAGCATCAGAAATAAGACCAAAAATTCTGATAATTCGAAACCATCCAAGATAAGGGCAAATAATCTGTTTTCTTCGGACCTATCCTTTTCAATGTTCATAAATACTATTTTTATCAAAAATTAACACTGTTTAAGTTATGCTGTTTAAGAAGTGATCAATAAATTTAGAAAGAAGTCCATTGATCATGTATGTCATTATCAATATCCATGATTAAAATAAAATTTTAAAAAATTCATGCTGAACACATGAGCTCCTCAAGGGAGGCATTCTTGCTTGGATTTTCTACTAAAGCTCTGGAGTCTGTAGCTGCACTGTCCAGTACAGTAGCCACTAGCCACACATGGCTATTGAGCCTGTGAAATGTAGTCAGTTTGGACTGAGAAGTGCTTGTGAGTATAAAAGACACATTGGATTTTGAAGATTTAATACAAAAAGTAAACTGTTTCATTTATAATCTTATATTGCTTGCATGTTGAAATGGCAATATTTTGAGCATATCATGTTTAAGAAATTCACCTATTTCCTTTTACTTTTTAAATAAATTAGAAAAGTTAATTGCACTATATTTCTATTGGGCAATGCTGGTATAGAACAGTTGCTGATTTAAGGAGCTTACAGTCTTTCTGGGGTAACTATTTAATAGATCAAAAAGTTAATGTGTATGGTCATACATAACCGCATGCCAAGCTGTGTTATCCATGCATGCAGTATTATTTAGGATCAAGCAATCATTTTTTTTTTAACTAAAAGATTTTCAACTTAATGAAGGTTGGGATGACAGAGCATAAGGAATGCTGATTGTTGTTTTGTTTTTTGGCCAAGGTTTTCAATATTTCCCTTCCTTTCCAAAGAGAAAGTTAACATTATTCGTCTCTCTTTCCAATGCACTTTTAGAATAATAATAAAAGGATTATAATGATATAATATGCCTTAAAATATATAAACATATAAAATAACTTTATAACATATAACTTTATAACATATAAAATACCTATATAAACATATAAAATACCTTATATAAAATGATATAAAATGCCTACCAGGTACCAATCACTGGAACAAACATTTGACATTTGTTTTCTTATTTTAAGTGAAAATTGCAAAGTCATCTATTAAAAGTCATAACTCCTTTAGATTTTCACTATGTCTTATACATACAAGGCTTTGCAAATTATTATTGCTTAGTAAATATTTGTTGGATGGATGGATAAATAAGTATTGCCTTCAAACAGTGCTTCTCAAACCTGAGATTATATGTACAATAAAATGAGATATGAGGGTTACTCAGCGACCTGCCTGGGATATGCATGACCAAGTGCAAACCATACCACATCTTTCCAGAGAGCATACATTTACTTAATGGCAGGTAATTCAAACCATATTTCTATATCAAAGGAAAAATGGAAGTATTGTGTGAGAGACTGTCAAAATCTTGTAAATTTTTAAGATAGAGCAAATAAGGGACTTCAAAGGAATGCCACTCTCATTCTGTTGCAGACTTTTTAATGCTAAGTCCTCAGCTCTGACAGCATCACTTTTCACTAACCAGCTGGTCCCCATCTATGCTTTGGTGTGAAAGTTTTCATGGAACTGCTCACAGGGAGCAACCAGCATCCTTAATAAAATAGAACCCACTGGTGGCAGGGACCCCATAGGGGTCCTGGGTTCTTGTCTAGGCTACCTCCTACTCCAAGTGGCTTCAAAACATCAGGGGCTTTCTTCCTTGGGGATGCGGTGGCATAGGTAATTTCTTTCTACATTTTTTTCTGTAAAGATACTAATATTTCCACTGTGACATTACAACCTAAAACTCTGAATCACCAGAGCTGACAATTAAATTCTCAATATCTTCAAATTTTCCTTGCTGGCCTTGCCATGTTCCCTGGCCTGTGCGAAGCTGCCCTCTGTGAGCTCATTTAGCTCAACCATCATCTTCTGTGTGCCTCCTGTCTTAAAAGGCTTTGACTCAGCTGGTTGGTTAAACAGGGTAAGGATGCATATTAATGTCCCTGGCCTTGTGGTAGCCCTAATGCAATACGTCAGCTCAAGTACCACTCCTGGCTTCTTTTCCTCCCCTTGACTGTTGCTTTCTATGGGAGGAGGGTCTACCTCTCTGATTGGCAAGTCTGGTAGACAGGGCTGAGCATCTTTGTAACAGCCCACTCTCCTCTGCCTTTTAGATACATACATTCTAGTCTGTTCCCCACTGTGTCCCTGTGGGCAAGCCTCAGTGCTCCTTGTGTGCCAGAGTCTGTCTAATTTGGTGGGAAGTATTTGCAAACTCAGATGGCTGCAGAATGTGTGTCCATGTCCTCCAAGCCTGGCTTAGTTAGCTATAAAGCTGATTATTTGGACCTTCATGTCTCTGATCCTTATGTTATTCTCAGGCTTATTTTCAAGGTCAGGAGGGGAAGAGGGGTATGATTGATGGGCTTCTAAATCTCCACTGGATCTTGGCAAAGCGTGAAGGAGTGTGAGAGAGGAGCACATAGAGTATCATCATATTCAATGGGTGGGTTTATAATAAACACCTACTTTACTTCTGCTGGGATCTTAAGTTACCATATTGCTGGCCTTGTGTGAAGTGGGAACATCCTTAACTTCCACCAGCTAGAACACACTTAGGATTCCATGGACTCCCCATCTCTAAGTCAGACCCACTAGAGACTATCCTTCAAGGGCTAATTTTCTGTCGTGGACTTGTGTTTGCCCACACAATTCACACCAAAGATGAACACCCCCGGAGAAATTATATCTATGTGGCAAGAGGCTCGGAGAGACCCATAAAACAATCGCTGTAAGGTGGGGAAGCTTGGGCCAAGATGAATGTGAAGACGGAGACAGAGACAAGAGGCATAGAAGAGTCTTTCTATCTCAAAACTATCATCTTAAGATAACTTGAAATCTTGCTTTTGTTCTCATCTGTCTTCTCCACCCACCAAAACAAATCTTTAAATAGACAGTGTTTCCAAAGGGGTTTTAAAGTAAAATTTTCTGAATTTAGTACCAGGTGAGGAAGGGGAGCAGAGGGTAGTAGAGACCCCCACCTTAAAATAGAGTGGCTTGAAGGGATCCCTGCCATCTACTTATGGCAAATTTTAAGAGGCGTAAGGACTGGTTTCTTTGCTTCAGAGATTCCACAACCTCCTAAGTTGGAAATGATTTCAAAGATCCTATGTCCGTGGAGAGGAAAGTGCACATTGTAAAGCAGGTTCGTGTGCACTTGTTACCAACTTGTCTGAGTCCAGTGAGACAAAACACTCACCCACACGAGTTACATAAGCACTTTATTACTTACAGATAGAAGTCTGGGGCAGGGCAAGCCAGTCCCTCAAGGCTCAGGAAAGATGCCTGGGGCCAAAGAAGCCTCATCAGCACATGCCTAATTTGTACCACAGCTGAGAGACCCCAGACTCCCAGACTGGCTTGCCCTGCCCCAACCTGGGTTTTATACCCTGCAGAAAATGTGACACTCTGGGCTGAAGCAGTGAAGACATCCTGTTTTGGAGGGAATTGAAACAGAACCTGGGATGTTCCAGTCATTCCCTCTTTATGTCAGGATATTTCATTTCCAGCACATTCTACAGTTATTCTTGAGAATTACAAATGAGAAAGTGAGGAGAATAGGGTTGGTCCAAGGTCATTGTCCTACACACATGAGAACAGGAACACAGAACCACTGGCTAGCAGCTGCCACTTGACAACAGGTGAGGATCATTTTATACTATGTGAATGTAGCTTTCAGAAGGTTATTAGAGATCATCAGCGTCAGCTCACATGGGGTCTCCCTAACAGGACAATGAGAGCCAATGAAGGGGTTAGATATTCTGAGTCTAAAACCAAGGCCCCTTTGACAGTCAATCTTTCTCTGCCACACTTGTAAAATAAAATGTAGAGATTATACTTTACATTAAGCTACCTTTAAAATTTCTACTGAGTTTCCATATTTTTAATAAGATGCTGAAATTCCTTAAGCAATTCTTGAGGACTACATAATTGTCTGATTAAATCGCTGGCTGAAAGGTTTAATCTAAGTGTGAATGTGGAAAAAGTTTGGCAAATGAATATAAAAAATGTAAATAAATTCTCACTTGAACATAATCAAGGTAGAAAAGATTGATCTTTTTTACTGAGGAAGTTTGTTTCATTTAGAGAAATCTTTTATAAAGTGAAATCATAACTTCTGTGTGGTTGTAAATGATGGTACTAAACACTGCAGGCCTTAAATCTCAGGATTCAGAGGGAAAATCTGAAACACTTAGTGCTCTAAATTATGGCATTAAACCTTCAGAGGAATCTGCGCTTTAATCCTTTTGCACAAAAATCCCTTCTGCACTCCATTCTTTTTCTGTTGATTGTTCTACTTATCCCATTTTTCCTCTTTTTCCTTTTTATTAAATTATCATACAATGAAGTTGACTTTTTGGTGTACAGGTCTGTAGAGTTTAACATATAAGTAGATTTATTTATCCACCCACCAAAATCAAGATTCAGAATAGTTTCATCACCTGAAACAACTTCTTTGTGTTAGTTCTTGATGGCCGCAAGTGATATCTGACAACCACTGATCTGTCTTCTTCCCTTCTTTTGTAAATTGAAAAATAATATAATTACTTCCAAGAATTCTGTTAAAATTCCGGAAAGTATGGGCACAGACTAGCAATGCTAGTAACAACACATTATTTAAAGAATCAGGTCAATTTCACAAATCTTCTACCAGCTTTTCTCAGCTGAGTAACTTCATCTGAATTGTGGTACCTCGAAAATGATATTTGTGATTTTCAATTTCTTCCAAGGATATTCTACAACTAGTAGAACATCCCAGGTGTGAAGGAGAGAGGTCGATTCACTGTATACAATGTATGCTTTGGGGTATCAGAACTTCTCTTTCATATGAAGTTACAAGAGCCTATTGAACTAATTATTAAACAATTAGGAACTTATCCTAGAAAACAAAACAAAACAAAAAACCTAGCATGCAGGCAATGATTTATATACAAGGAGGTCCATGAAAGAGTTAAAAAGTAGGAAGAACCCACATGCCCAATAAAAGTGTATGGCCTTAATAAAACGATACTTGTAGATGATAAAATACTTAGCAGTCATTAAAATAGCTAAAGTCTTAAAATATGACATGAGAAAAGAAAGTGCTTGTGATATACCGTCCGGTGAAGGATGTGTGAAGTGTAATGGGGCAAAAACATAGGCATTGTTTTTGTCCATGTAAAGTGTATGACCAGTGGTGACCTTTTACTTGTAAATGAGTATTATTTTGGTCTTTGTATCATTTTGTTTTCTTTTTAGAATATTGTATAATAAGCTATTGCTTTCTGTAATACCATATATAGAATAATAACTAATAATCTAACAATTTTTGACCACTCATGGGTGTAATAGTCTTTTTAATGTGTCAGCTTGTCTAGGCTTCGGTCTTCACTTTTCAATCAGACACTAAGCTATGTGTTGCTGTGAAGGTGTTTTGTCGACGTGATTAAAATCCATAGTCTGTTGACTCAAAGTAAGGGAGATTTTCCCCAGATAGTATGGGTGAGCCAGATTCAATCAGTTGAAAGGTTTTAAGAGCAGAGCTGAGGCTTCCCTGAGGAAGAAGAGATTCTGACTGTGGACAGCAGCATCAGCTCCTGCCTGGGAGTTCCAGCCTGCCCCTTCCAACAGCCTGCCCTACAGATTTCAGACTCTCGGAGCCAGCCCTACAACTGCATAAGCCAGTTCCTTGTAATAAAACTCTTAATATATACCGCCTAC
This sequence comes from Lepilemur ruficaudatus, assembly GCA_963574885.1. Taxonomy (NCBI): domain Eukaryota; kingdom Metazoa; phylum Chordata; class Mammalia; order Primates; family Lepilemuridae; genus Lepilemur; species Lepilemur ruficaudatus. Next base: position 19,037 of record CAUYRT010020186.1, read on the forward strand.
TGTTTCTGATTCTCTTATTGAACTCACACTGATATAATGGGCCAGTAAGTGTGCCAAGCAGATCATGTGCAATCACCCAGGTATTACATACAATTATTCTCTGTTGTGTTTTATATCCCTCCAGAAGCTGATTCTGAGACAAGTAGTTTACTCAGAAGATAATCCCAGAAAGTACAGATAGGAGATTGGGGAAATAAGACAAGGAAAAGGAGGCAGCAAACAAATGATATGTTATTGCGCAAGTTGTGCCTGTGGGCAACTGGAGCATGCAGTGGTGGAACTCTGGGACATTGTAAGTTGCTCCAGAGTTACCTCCACGGAGGGATGAAGGAGAATGCCTATTTACCAACCAACTCCCCAGTCATTATTGGGCCAGAAGTATTAACGTCTTCCACACTCAGGACTACCTCTGCTCTTGAGCCCAGAGACTCCTTGCCCAGGAAAAAGACCCAGGAAGGAGATCCAATGATGATTTTTTGCAGATCTTCATTAAAGACAAAAGCTGACACTGGGGGGTGGTTATGTGTTGACAGCATTTGCTGCATTTTCCTCATTTTTATAGACGTGGAAACTGAGACTAGGCATTTAATTAATCCAAGTTAAATAGCTAGTAAGATTCAAAATGAATCTGTCTCCAAAATCCTCTTAAATGTTTGCTACAGAATATACAACTAATAATAAGAAAATTAGCACAGACAGCAACATTCATGACAACAGAGGACTAGATGGGCTGTTGTCACTCCCTCTCTTGTATCACACTAATTTTTAGGAGTGTCAGCAGTAACTGTTTATACACACCAAACTAACTCAAATTCTTGTAGTTTTAAGACTCCATATTCTATTCTTCTCTCATGGTAAACACTTCAGGGTGTGCCTTGAGCACATTAGCAGAGGTGGGAGAAGTCTGCAGTTGGAAGTGTGGGTGTCTCGGTGACGCTTCACAATGAGGACCTGGAAAGATTGGTGCATGTATTTTCTTTTGCCCTCTTTTTCCTTATCAGGAACTTTCTTTTACCATTATATTCTCTTAACACTGAACTCATCTGCATTATCTCATTAATGTCTGAAGCAAATCTTTCATCACTTCATGAGACATCTGCAGCACCTTTCTGAGTACTGTGTAGGCACTGTAAGGAAGACAAATGTTGAGGAGGGAGGAAATCACATTTATTAAATACTTCCTCTGTGCTATACTCCAGATTATGCATCTTAAGTATTTTGCCTTATTTAATAAGATGAGTACTATTAATTCCATTATATAGGTGAGGAAACTGGGAATCAGAGAGACTGGCTGTCATGATGAGGGATGTGTCTAGCTAGAATTCCAAATCATGGCATTTATCTCCACAGCACAGGTTCTTTCCATCATGCCGTATATAGTGCCTGACCCAAAGGGACTGGATGGTAGGCTACACGCTAGGTTATATAAGAGATCTCCTGGGAGAGACGCCAGGAGGCTGAATTTGGTCATTGCCAAAAGAATAATTCAGGCAAGATGTGTTATAAATTCCCTATTAGGGAGTCCCAGGAATATCTCTGTAGAAAAGGTGGAGTTTGATCAGGGTATGCAAAGAAAGATGAGCGAGCAAGATGTGCATGAGGAGGGCGTGGGAGTGCAACTGCCCTTGGTGCAGGAGCAGCGCTGGGAAATTTTTATTGGTTGTGAGGGCTGAATGTGTGCAGTCTTTTAAATTTATGGGCTTATAACTCTACCAAGCCCCAGCTCAAGACGGCTCTCTTGTGAAGCCTACCCTGAACCTCTAACAGAGTTAGTCTTCTCTATACTCCCAGAACATTCTCCCATATCTTGCAGCACAGTAGTCTGATATGGGGGTTCTGAACCTGAGATACAGTGCTTGAGCTAGAATGCAGGCTCTACCTTTCCCTAGCCATGATCTTAACAATATATTTAGTAAATTCATGCTCCATTTTTCTCATATGAAAAGTGGATCATAATGATATTTGCTTCATAAGGATGTTATGAAATTGGTATGTCTATGGCACTTAGATCCATGCTTGGTATCATCTTCTAGACCCATAGTTCCCACCTGGGGGAGATTGTGCCCAACAGAACACATTCGACAATGTCTGGAGACATTTTTGGTTATCACAACTGGGAAAAGAGGTTATTGTTAACATCTAGTGGGTAGAGGCCAGAGGTAATACTAAAGTAAATATTCTGCATTGCACAGGACAACATTTTCCCCATTTCCTCAACAAAGAAGCATTTGGTCCAAAATGTTGACAGTGTTGAATTCG
>CAUYRT010020187.1:0-100972 GCA_963574885.1 Lepilemur ruficaudatus
CAAAAACTGCAAAAAAAGACAAAGAAGGTCATTATATAATGATAAAGGGGGTCAATTCAGCAAGAGGATATAACAATTCTAAATATATATGCACCCAACACTGGAGCACACATATATAAAGCAAATATTATCACAGCTAAAGAGAGAGATAGACTCCAATGCAAGAATCATTGGCAACATCAACAATCTACTTTAAGCATTGGACAGGTCATTCAGGCAGAAAATATACAAAGAAACATTGGACTTAATATGCACTATAGACCAAATGGACAGTTTATAGCAATAAGTGCCTACATCAAAAAAGTAGAAAAGCTTCAAATAAACAAAGTAATGATGCATCTTAAAGATGCGTAAGCCAAACTCAAAATTAGTAGAATAAAAAGGAAATAACAAAGATCAGAGCAGAAATAAATGAAACAAAAAAATTAATGAAACAAAAAGTTGGTTTTTTGAAAATATAAACAAAATTGACATACCTTTAGCTACACTAAGAAAAAAAGAGAGAAGACCCAAATATTATAAAATCAGAGATCAAAAAGGAAACATTGCAACTGATACTGCAGAAATCTAAAGGATCATTAAAGACTACTATGAGCAACTATATGCCAATAAATTGGAAAATCTAGAAGAAATAGATAAATTCCTAGACACATACAACCTACCAAGACTGAACCAGGAAGAAATCCAAAACCTGAATATACAAATAATAAGTAACAAGATAGAAGAGTAATAAAAAGTTTCCCATCAAAGAAAACCACAGGATCCAATGTCTTCAATGTTGAATTCTACCAAGCATTCAAAGAAGAATTAATATCAATCCTACTTAAACTATTCCAAAAAATTGAGGAGGAGGAAATACTCCCAAACTCACTCTACGAGGCTTGTATCACCCTGATACAAAAATCAGACAAAGACACAACAAAAAAAGAAAACTATAGGCCAATATCTCTGATAAACGTAAAAAATCCTCAACCAAATACTAGCAAACCAAATTCAACAACACATTAAAAAAATTATTCATCATAATCAAGTGGAATTCATTCCAGGGATGCAAGGATGGTTCAACATACACCAATCAATGTGATGCATCATATAAACAGAACAAAGGACAAAAACCATATGATCCTCTGAATTGATGCTGACAAACCATTCGATAAAACATCTTTTAATGATAAAAACTCTCAAAAAACTGGGTATAGAAGGAACTTACCTCAACATGATAAAAGCCATATGTGACAGACCCAAGCAAGTATCATACTGAATGAAAAAAAACTGAAAGCCTTTCCTCTAAGATCTGGAACAAGACAAGGATGCCCACTTTCACCCACTGTTATTCAGCATAGTACTGACCAATTAGCAAGAGAAAGATATAAAGGGCATCCAAATTTGAAAGGAAGAAGTCAAATTATCCTTGTTTGCAGATGATATAATCTTATACCTAGAGAAACCTAAGGACTCCACAAAAAAGTATTAGAACTGATAAATGCAATAAAGTTGCAGGATTCAAAATCAACATACAAAAATCAGTAGCATTTCTATATGCCAACAGGAAACAATCTGAAAAAGAAACCAAGAAAGTAATCCCATTTACAATAGCTACAAATAAAATAAAATACCTAGGAATAAACTTAACCAAAGAAGTGAAAGACCTCTACAACGAAAACTATAAAACATTGATAAAAAGAAATTGAAGAGGACACCAAAAAATGGAAAGATATTCCATGCTCGTGGATTGGAACAATCAATATTATTAAAATGTCCATACCACCCAAAGCAATCTACAGATTCAATACAATCCCTACCAAAATACCAATTACATCCTTCACAGGAATAGAAAAAATAATCCTAAAATTTATGTGGAACCAAAAAATATCCAGAATAGCCAAAGCTATCCTGAGCAAAAAGAACAAGACTAGAGGAATCACAAAACACAGCATGGTACTGGCTAGCATAAAAACAGACACATAGTCCAATGCAACAGAATAGAATCCAGAAATAAATCTACACATCTATAGTGAACTTATCTTTGACAAAGGTGCCAAGAACATACAGTGGGAAAAGGACAGACTCTTCAATAAATGATGCTAGGAAAACTGGATAGCCATATGTAGAAGAATGAAACTAGACCCTTGTCTCTCACCATATACAAAAATCAAATTAAAATGAATTAAAGACTTAAATCTAAGGCCTGAAATTATGAAACTACTAGAAGATAACATTGGGGAAATGCTTTAGGACATGGGTCTAGACAAGGACCTCTTGAGTAATTACCCCCAAACATAGACAACCAAAGCAAAATTGGACAAATGAAATCATATCAAGCTAAGAAGCTTCTTTACAGTAAAGGAAACAGTCAACGACTGAAGAGGCAATCCACCACCAAATGAGTGAAAATATTTGTAAACTACCCATCTGACAAAGGACTAATAACTACAATATATAAGAAGCTCCAACAACTCAACAGGAAAAAAATCAAATAATTGATTTGATTAAAATATGGATAAAGGATGTGAAGAGACATTTCTCAAAAGAAGACATACAAATGGCCAACAGGTATATGAAAAAATGCTTGACATCATTAGTCATCAGAGAAATGCAAATCAAAACTACAATGAGATATCATCTCACCCCAGTTAAAATGGCTTTTATCAATAATGAATGCTGGTGACAATGTGGAGAAAGGGGAACACTCATATACTGTTGGTGGGAATGCAAACTAATGCAACCACTATAGAGAACAGTATGGAGGTTCCTCAAAAAACTGAAAATAGAACTATCATATGACCCAGTAATCCCATTGCTAGGTATATATCCAAAAATGGGAAATCAGTATATCAAAAAGGTATCTGCACTCCCATGCTTATTGCAGCACTATTCACAATAGCCAATATTTGGAATCAACCATGTCCATCAACGAATGAATGGATAAAGAAATTGTGGTATATATACACAGTAGAATGTTATACAGACACAAAAAAGAATGAAATCCTGCCATTTGCAACAACACAGTTGGAACTGGAGAACATTTTGTTAAGTTAAATAAGCCAAGTACAGAAAGACAAATCTCGTATGTTCTCATTCATTTGTGGGAGCTAAATATTCAAAGCAATTGATCTCATTGAGACAGAGCATAAAATGACAGTAACCATATGCTGGGAAGGGTAGCGGAGAGGGGAGATAAAGTGGGGATGGTTAATGGGTGCAAAATATAGTTAGACAGAATGAACAATATTTGATAACACAACAAAGTGACTATAATCCACAATAAGTTAAGGGTATACTTTAAAATAACTAAAAGTGTGCAATTGGAATGTTCCTAACACAAGGAAATGATAAATGCCTGAGGTGATGGATACTAATGCATACAACAAAATGGATGAATCTCGTCGTATTGAGTGAAAGAAATCACATACCCTATGATTCCATGTATATAAAGTTCTAGAACAGACAAAACTTATCTATGGTGATAGAAATTAGAACAGTGGTGGAGAGGAGAATTGATTTGGAAGGGGTACAAAGGAACTTTGTGGAGTGATAGAAGATTCTACATCTTGATTAGAGTGTTGGTTACATGGGTGTACATATTGTCAAAACTCATCGAATTGTACACATAGGATTAAAACATTTTACGGCATATAATTATACTTTGCTAAAAAGAAAAGAGAAGTGTAGGAGGAACAGCTGTTACAACATTTTCATGACATTGTTCCATGTGTTTTTATTTTCCTTCAAGTGTGGTAGCCCTGTGAAATGCTTTTTTTTAGAATGTAAATCATAGAGGTAGGAGCTACATCTGTTTAACTTGCTGCACATAATAGTGATCCCATTGCCAATTACTAGTGAGGCTGTTTGATGAGGAGGGAGGAAGATAGCTAATGATTAAAGCACAAAAACTTGCTTTTAGTGCAGAAAAATTAGCAGAAATTCAAATGAGAAATATCTTAGACATTTCAATTTAAGGTATATCACTTATGAAGCAATCTGCACCATCCGAATGCGCAGAACATCAGTTAAATAGTTTCTAATTGTGCGAGTAAGTTTGCATTCCATTTCTTCTCTACTTCTGTTGAGTTCAAACGGTACCATCTGTTATTTGAGTCTAAAACAGATGTCTTTACCATCACAAGTGTCTTATGTTCTCCATCAGAACAGGGAGCGGGAGTGTGGCAGGTAATATACTGACAATATTTTAATGTTGTTTGAGAAGTAATAATACATGAAGGCCTATGACCCCTTCATCCTAAAAACAAGGCATAATTAAATAAAAATGATCAGTTAGAACTCCTACTTCTTGACCAACGAAGCTCAAAAATACAAAGTGTTTTGACTGGTTTGGATGAGATTGCTTAAAAATAGGCAAAAAAATATCTCTAGTATTAATAGATATCCATGATAGGAATTCTATCTTGAGAGAAGAAGAACAAGGTCAAAACTTATTCAATAAGCCTCAAAGATGAGAAAACAGCCAAACAATGCAGATCCATGACTCATGTGTATAGTTGAGTATTTATAACAGACAAAAAAATCAGAGTGAGGAACCTGAATCCTCAATCCCAAGAGTGTCAATAGAGAAGTGAGGTGAGCCTCAAAACTTACAGGTGTTTGTTTATAAAGTCTCCCTTTAAATGCCAAAAATAACATACTATAAAAGGATACATCAGAAACATAGGAAATGTGATTTATGGGAATGTTGATGACCAGGGAAACAGAAGCTCTAGTTCTGCTCTAATAAACTGTTGTAATTCAGGCAGGTGAGAACAGTTCCTTAAATAATGTGTACAGAGATGGTAGTGAAACAGCATTAGAAATCATATATCAGTCCATTATACTACAAATGAAAGTGGAATCATCCTATTGAGGAAGAGTACCGAATAAATGTAAATTACTGTTATTATTTTCAATAATGCTGTCAAACTCATCTTAAAAGATACTTTCAGCTATTACAGGCACTTTGGTATATTTAAATTTTCTAGTTGTGATGAACAAGTGGTAATGTGTGTCCTTATGATGGCTTATCAGTAAAATGGAGAGAAAAGCAGCACTTTGCAAATTATTTTCAGATCTGCCTTTACAAGGTTTGCCCACAGATAGAAAGGGATTACAGTGAATCGCAATTCAAATAGCTGATGTAAAATTTTACAGCCAAGGCAGTGTGTATCAAGATCAATAAACATTCCCATATATTTTGAGTAGTAATCACATACTAGGGAGTATTTTTTTAAATTAATCAGCAGAAGACAAATAGTAAGCATAAAGGTGTTTATGCAGCAATAACCAAAATAGCAGAAAACTAAAAATAAAATATGCCTAACATTAGAAGAATAGTTAAGAAAATCATGATACTTCTATTTAAATACCATTCAGCCACTAAAAACTATAATACTAAAGAAATATATAATACTAAAAAACATGAAGATCTTTAAATACCATGGAAAATGCAGTTAAGTGAATAAAGCAAGATTCTAAACTATATATATGTGCAAATACATAATATACATGCATAGAGAGAGACACGGGGAAGTACTCAAAAATTGACATGATCAGGTTTTCTCTTTTAAAAAAAATTAATGCTATTTTATATTGCTATATAAGTTTGTAAATTTATAACTGAAGCACAATTACGACATATTTCATTCGTTAAAAACGTTGACTGTAGTACATATAATGCTAAGTTCTTTACACATGTTATTTATCCTCGAATTCAATCAAACCCCCCAAGATATCCAATAATGGTAATTTAAGACATACCCTGCCACATCTCTCACCATGCTGGTATCCAAACACATGTGCATGGGAAAGAGGATCTATTTTTTTCCTACGAAACTTATACTCTACATTTTACCCTGAGGATTGTTTTCCCCCCTCACTTAGTAACATATCAGGGCATCTCTCTAAGTCAATATATATAATTTCTCTAGTAATTGTTCACAGTAAAAATTTGCATGATTAAAACAGCCATTTTTTCACTGTAGAACATTAAAGTTGTTTCCAGTTTTACCACGATAAGAAAAAGCTGCCTGGATATATCTCTACATATACCTTATGTTATGGTGTGTTTCATCCCATAGGGATTGCTGGATCAAAGACATATTCATTTTTTCATTTTTACAAATATTAAAAGATAGCTTTCGATAAAGGTTCTAATTCACCTTTCCACCAGCAAGTCACAAATGTCTGCTTTCCCAGATTATCACCAGTACTGAATGTCACCAATCATCCAGTTTTTGCAATTGGACGAGTGAAAATTGTATCTCAGATCTGCATTCCCTTGAATGCTAATAAGGATTAGTTTATTAACCATTTGCATTTCAGTTGCTATAAATGTGAACATTGTTTTCTGTTGTGTCATTTTCCCAATTTGTGGGAGTACTTTATAAATTGAGGGCAACTTTTTACCTATCGTATGGTTGCGCATATTTGGCCCAGTCCATTTCTTGTGTTTTGGTTGTTTTATTATAAATTTTTCCACTAAGAAACATTTTAAAATATTTAATTCTGTTGATCATTTTCTTGATTGCCTCTAATTCTCCTGTCTTGATTCTTGATCTCTGCTCACTCACAAGGTTACAGAAACATTCTCCTAAATTTTCTTCTAATATTCATAAAGATTTTACTTTACATCGAGGTTTGTTAATCCACCTGATAATATACTTCTATAAGTGGTGTAAAGTATTAGTTTATATTAATTTACTTCCAAATGGATAGCAAAATTTTACCAACATTTAATAATTTTTCTTTTCCTACTGAATTATGCCAGCTTTTCCAATATTAACGTCTACATTCTTGCACATGTGTTGAGGGTCTTCATTATGTCCTATCGTCCTGGTTATTATTTCTCATGCCATTGACATTTGTTTCAATTACCATAGAAGTATTATAAGTTTTATCTGATAACACAAGATCTCTACCCCCGATTATTCTTCTGAAACATAAAATTTGTTGGCAACTCGCTCATTTCTTCTTCTGCCTAAATTTTAAAATAATTTTTCTAATTCGAAAAATGTCTTGCATTCTGATAGGAATATTTTGCATTTACGTATGTGTTTGGTAAATAATGACATTTGTATAATACTAAATCTTCCCAAACAGTATATGGTGCGTTTCTCCATTTGTTTGGGTATTGTTTCACGTCCTTCAGTAAAATGTTAAGTTTCTTACTTTTACCATCTGATATAATTCTAGGTATTTTATAGCTTGAGATAATATTGTGAATGAAAGTTGTTATTCATTTCTTACAGGTTAGAAGCTGATCTTTTATACATATCTTGTGCCCTGTTCCTACATGCATAATCAGGAGCAGTCCAGCAGGTGGACCAATCTAGATACGTGCCAGGAAGCTCCTCATCCCAGCCAGCATCCCCAAGCATCTTGCAGTCATATGATTTATAGTTTGATTACTGGGCGAGGCATAATACGGAATGCTCAGGCATGAACACAAACCCTATTCGTCATGCCCAATGTCCTCAGTCTTCCAGATCTGCCTGGTCTAAGTACTGTCCTGGACATAGTTCTGTGCAACCAGAATGGGGGACATTTCCCAGAAGCCCCTGGGAGTCCCGGTAACAAGCGTTAGACCAGCTGCGGCAAATTTTCACATCATCACTTGTTGAACGATCTCTTCTGTGTTGGTCTTTAAAGCTATTAGAGAGAGAGAGAGAGAGAGTTTCTAATATAAAGCCACTTGGGGGATCTATCATAGGGGGGAAAATCAGCAACCTAGCCAAAAAATTTATTTAAAAAAAAAGACTAAGGACATTTAACCTAAATGTTTAAAAATATAGAAGTGGTTAAGTAAGTCATGGTACATCCTTCCAGAGGAATCTGATACATCTCTACAAAGAATCATTTTAGTCTATATAAAAGATGTTTCAAATAACATTTCATGACATTGCAAATGCTCATACTAGCATATTAAGTTCAACAGAAATCTTTCAACACTGCATATAAAATTTTATATTCTTTTGGAGATAAAATGAGAAACAAAACAGGTGGGAAGCATATACTAATATGCTATATGCAGAAGGATCAAAGTACTTTTTATATATGTGTAAATGGATTATACTTCTTTTTCCAGATTTTTACAATAATCAGAGGAAAAAGATAAAACAAATTTTATTTAAAAGGTACACTGTCTTTTATATCCATACTTACAGAATGACTAGAGTTTTTTTGTCTTTCATTTTATCTTTTTTTTTTCTCATTTACAATATGTATCAGTTTCTTAGGGCTGCTGTAACAAAGTACTACAAACCAGACTACTTAAAACAACAGAAATTTATTCTCTCAGTCCGGGACACTAGAAATCTTAAATCAAGGCATTGGCAGGGCCCCACTCCCTCAGAAGGCTCTAGGAGACAGGATCCTTCCTCACCTCTTCTAGCCTCTGAGGGTTGCCAGCAATGCTAGGTATTCTTGGCTTATAGATGCACTATTCCAATCTGTGCCTCCATCTCTTTCCTATGTCTGTGTTCAAATTTCCCTCGTCTTATAAGGACACCGGTCACTGGAGTAGGACCCACTCTAATCCAATATGATTTCATCTCAACTTGATTACATCTGCTAAGACCCTATTTCCAATAGGGTCACCTTTGCAGGTTCTGAAGGTTAGGACTTCAACATATCTTTAGGGATGACACAATTCAAACCATAACATTCTACCCCCTGGACCCCCAAAATTCATGTCCTTCCCACACACAAAATACATTCACCCCATCCCTAGAAGATCTCTCTCTCTCTCTCTCTCTCTCTCTCTCTCTCTCTCTATATATATATATATATATATATATATATATATATCTCCCTCTCCCTCCCATAAATTCTTATGGTTGAAATTGAATCTGTAAACTAAGTGCAAGCAGGACTGTGTCCAACTCTCCTGGACAACCAGTGCCATGTAATTTTATAGGACTAAAATTACAGCAGAATAGATCAATCCAGACCTTTGCACCCAGACAAAACCAGTATTTCTGTTGGCAATATAAAGCCAAGGGTGAAGTCCTCGCTTGGCTGAAGCCCTCACTTCTCTCAAAGAGCCATGGAACAATTTTATCAACTGCTTTCTGGGCCTACAGAAATAATGTGGATCTGCCATCCAGGCCACTGAGCGTTACTTTGACTATTTGGCCACCAAGAATTGCTCCCTGATTTTAAAATCACACTGTTGAGCCAAATATTTCCATGTCTGCAGAAAAATTAATATCTCCCCTTCAAGAAGGGAGTTATAATTCACAGTTCAGCCCTGACAGCAGCATGAGCTAATTAACCAACCTTGGAAACAAAACAGAGCAGTTTTTATTTTATTTTAAACCTGTTTAATAAATATGATATGCATACTGCTGAGGCAATAGCCACTGTTAAGAAATTATGATGAATAGAAATTAGTAGAGCAGTTTGTCTAACCCACAGGTAAGCAAGTTTTCAGATTGATTTGTTTTGAAAACAGAAATAGAAGTTGACAAGGCAACAATTACATGCAAAAATGCCGAGGCATTGGTACAGAGCCAGGAAAGTGAAGTTTTTGAAAATTAAGGTTACAGACTGCAGGTGCAGGTTGGATTCAAGTCGTAAGTCCCAAGGTTGATGGAAATGTGGTGTAGCAGAAGGAAGAGTAAACTCCAAGTCAGGAAACACTAAAATCCACTCAACTGCACAAATTCTATATGCCCTTATGTGAGCAAGGCAAGCTCTCCAGGCAGGACCAGCTTCATAATTTGTGCAGCCCAATGCAAAATAAAAATGCAGGGCCCTGTGTTGATAAATAATTAAGAATTTCAAAAAGGTTGCAAGAGAGTATTAAACCGAACACAGGGCCCTTCTAAGCACGGGACCCTGTGTGACTTCACAGATTGCACGTGTCTCCAGGTTTCAATTTTTTAATCAGTGAAATGGGGAAAATCAAAATTATATTTGCCTTGTCTCCTTCGTGGGATCATTGGAGTGATAGACTGAGATAATATCTGTCAACATACTTTGCAAATTTTAAAGTTCTTTATTCAGAGTAGAGGCTATGGATAGACAGAATGGAAACTTAAGTAGGGATGTCTCCTAGAAACCCCCAGCCCACTAAAAAGAATTTCATAATTTAATAAGGAATAACCAAATATTTCCTATATTTAATGCTTTATAATTCATGAAATTATGATTGAGCCCAGTCTAAAAAGTTTGTACTGAATAAGAAGAAACCAGTTCACTAAATTGTAATGTGGTTTCCTGGATTTGATCCCGGAACAGAAAAAGGACATCAATGGGAAAACTGATAGAAACCCATAAAAACTCTAGAGTTTAGTTAATAGTAACATAGTGCTGTTAATGTTTTAGTTTTGAGAGACACACCATTATGTAAGATGATAACATTAGCGAAAACTGAGTGAAAGTTGTGCAGGAATTCTCTGTACTAGCTTTATAAATTTTCTATAAATCTAAAATTATTCCATAATGAAAAGTTTGCTTAAAAAATGAAACTAGTCCAGTGTGAGTGTAACTTTTCAAACTCAGATTTCTGTCAGTGTATGGATTCTATTATTATCTAACAGAATACTCCTTGAGAAACTCTGGTATAAATGGCTCTGTTTCAGATTTTTTTCCATTTGATATGACGAGTATCTTCCCCTATTACTGTAAATTAATTGCTAATATTTTAATGGCTATAAATATTACATCATATGATCGTACCATTATTTATTATACTAGCAGTTGGCAAAAAAATTCTTAAAAGGGCCAGACAGCAAATATTTGAGGCTTTGTGGGCCCTACAGTCCCTGTCTAACAACTCAAGTCTGTTGCTAATAAGCATGAAAACAGCCATAGACACTACATAAACAAATGGACGTGGTATGTTCCAACCAAACTTCCATGTAATTTTCATGTGTCATGAAATATCATCCTTTTTGGACATTTTCAACCATTTAAAATTTTCAACCATTCTTCACCCACAGGCTGCACAGAAACAGATGGTGGGTCCTATTTGTTCTGTAGGCCACAGTTTGCCAATCTATGTTTATTTTGTTCCCTAATTTTAAAAAATATTATATCAGACATTTGGAACAATAAATCTTTGTCTGAGTTTCCGAACTGTTCCTTTGGATAGATTCCTAATAAATTTTTAGAACTAGACAAGTAGTACAGAGAATATATCAGGCACTAGATGCATATTGCTAAACTGATTTATTGAAAAGATGTACAATGTTCAACAGCACTGGCCCAAAGTGTCTGTCTCATTGTAATCATGCTTGTTCTGGCTATTATCATTTTAACTTTTGATAATTTGATAGATGAAAATTAATATATGTTTCACCATGCATTTCTCTGATTCCTAGTAAGGCTGAACCAATTTTTCATGTTCATTTGATAACAGTCAATTCTTAATTCTTCTAGTTAAATCTGCTACAAAACATGTGACTAGAACTCCACGGATCATCAGTCCCACATTAGCTATGATGTTAACCTTATCCACAGCCAAAAGCATTAGCAGAGTCTTAACAGAAAATGTGCCCTGTGTGAGCATCATCTCTTTCTTTCTTCCCTGACCACCTTCCTTGAGTGGGTTGTAAACATGGAAATCCTCAAAAGTGTGTTAGCAGGAGGAAGAAACAGCAACAGCCCTGTCCTGGCCAAACCTCAGATTGATTGTGTATACCTGGGTTGACAAACTACGGCCCACAGGCCAAATATGGCCCACGGCCTATTTTTGCAAATAAAGTTTTAGTGGAGCACAGCCATGCTCTTTTATGTACTTATTGTCTATAACTGTTTTAAAGATGCAATGGCAGAGTTGAATAATTACAACAGGGACCATACGGCCTGCAAAGTGGAAAATATTTACCATCTGACCCTTTATAGAAAGTTTGCTGACTGTGTCATGGAATAGATGCTTCCCCACTCCCCACTAGTTTAGGCCCTCACAAATATGCTTCATTGATTGTAAAGAGAGATTCTTATTTCTCTTTTACTTTCACCTCAATAATTTCTGTCTGTTTTTAATTAGAATCAAATCCAGACCTCAGCCATTCACACAGAAGACCAAAGGGTAATGCAATCACAACTTTTAATTTCCCTCCACTCTGCTGCAATCAGCTCATAAATTAAACCTGATTGTCAAAGCCTGAGAAATGCTCGAGCTGGAGCCCAAAGAAATAAAGGGAAAAGAGCTAAGAAAAGGGCAAGGTGCCCCTTTCGTTATGCTATTTCTGATGCATAAAAGAAGCTTAGACTAAGGTGAGAATAGCACTGTGGAAATGTCCATGTTTCTGGATCTCTAAAATAGATGCATTATTTTTAATCACATTTCTTCTGTCAGTCTGAAACCTCTCCAGTGTACAAGCCGAGACATGTATGAGCCTTGGCTATCAGCGAGGTAATTGCTGGCTCCAGCCAAGAGATTCAGTCCCTGAGCCATAAATTGAGTGACACTTTATACCAGTAATCTTGTGTTGCCACAGCAGCAAATGAGAACAGCAACAGACCAAATGATAACAACGTTCTCGGTCTTATACTGCGTTTAAGACTTCAGGTTTGAAGCATGTAAATTGTTTTTTCAAATCCTTTCCTAAAAGTTCATCCACAACATCTGGTAAACAAAATTATAAGATCACTTCATTTATTTTACTTTACAAGAAAATGAGGTACTTCATACTGATAATGTTTCCAAATAAATAAATTTGAAGCTCAGAATTCTTTTAGTCATAATCACCTTGGAAAGAATGTTTTTCCAAAGTATATTACTTCATTATGCATTAAATGCAAAGTACTGGATTTTTTCAGTCCCTGAGGGCCATCATTTTCAGCATTTAAGGCTCTGCCCTCAGAGAACTATCCTTGCCCTCAAAGACTTTATATTCCAGCAAATATTTTCTATGAAGAGCTACATAGTAAATATTTTAGGCTTCATGGGCCACATCAGTCTTTGATACATGTTCTCTGTAGAGAAATAAAATTTTAGCTGGAGATATCAGTCTTTTTGCAGGATCTGAGTTGAATCTTCAAAGGAAGAGTAAGGCTTTTTGTTTTCAAAAGTAAATATACACGTAGGATATATATATTTTTTAAAAAAACTCATTCACCAACAAAAAGATAAATAATCCAACTGAAAAATGGGCAAAGGACTTGAACAGACGTTTCTCCAAAGAAGATGTACAAGTGACCAAAAAGAACATGAAAAGATACTCAACATCATTAGTCATTAGGGAAATGCAAACCAAAACCAGGAAATACCACTTCACCTTCATTAGAGCATTAAAACAAGGAAAATATAGAAAAGAACAAGCGTTGGAGAGGACACGGAGAAATTGGAAAACTTAAACATTGCTGGTAGGAATATAAAGTGATTCAGCTGCTGTGGAAAACAGTTTGTCAGTTCCTCAAAAAGTTAAACATAGACTCAGCAGTTCCACATACCCAAAAGAATTGAAAAAAGGCACTCAAGCACATGTACGTGCATGTTCATAGAAGCACTATTCACAATAGCCAAAAGGTCAAAATAGCCCAAGTGTCCAACAACAAATGAATGGATAAACAAATGTGTGGTCTATCCATACAATGGAACAGCATTTAGCCATAAATATGAAGTACTGACACATGCTACAACATGGATGAACGTCAAAAGGATTATGCTAAGTGAAACGGCCAAATACAAAAGGTCACATATTATATGATTCCATTTAAGTGATATATCCAGAATTGGTAAATCCGTAAAGACAGAAAGAAGATCGACAATTCCCAAGGGCAGGAGTGAGAATGGGGAGTATTTGCTGAACAGGCACAGGCTTTTGTTCTACGGCGGAGACACTATCTAAGTAGCAGTTGTACAACACTGTGAATGTACTAAGTGCCACTGAATTCTTCATTTTAAAATGGCTAATTTTATGTTATGTAAATTTCACTGCAATTTCAAAAAATAACTAGAAAAAAATACATAGGGTAGTCAAAGTCAGGAATCATAGATGCTGTTTTATTATACTGTGATATGTTAAATCATTAAATATGAAATGTCTGATTTCTAATCAAAAGTGTAGTTTATTAGATCTCAAACAAGCAGTACAATTAATCAAAAGTATGCACCTAAACTATCGACACAGTTTTGCCATCTTAATGGTAGCTTGTTTATGCCAGCAGTGAAGAAGCCTGGAGAGCAAGTGACAACAAAATCACGAAAGGCATTTTCCACAGTTGTTGAGAATTGAATTTTTTCCTTGCAAGAAGTGGTCCAAAGTCTGGAAGGAAGTGGTAGTCAGTTGGTGCAAGGTCTGGTGAACATGGTGGATGACAGAGAGTTTCCAAGTCCAGCCTCTGTAGTTTGAGCAGCACTGTTTGTGCAACATGTGGTCGAGTGTTCTCTTCCACGAGGACTGGCCTGTCTCTATTGACCGATCTCAGCTGCTTAATCGCAAGCATCCTCATCATTTCATCCAGCTGGTTGTAGTAGACATCCACTGTCATCGGTTGACCAGGTTTCATGAAGCTGTAGTGGATAATACCAGTGCTGCACCACCAGATACCACTAGCTTTTTTGGATGAATGTTTGATTTTGGACTGTGTTTCAGCACTTTATCTTTATCCAACCATTGTGCCCAATGTTTGCAATTGCCAAAAAGAATCCATTTTTCATCACACATCACAATACAGTGTAAAATGGTTCACCTTTATGTCGTGACAGCAAAGAAAGGCGAGCTTTGAGATGATTTCTCTTCTGACGCTTAATTCATGAGGAACCCATCTATCCAGCTTCTTTACCTTGCTGATTTGTTTTAAGTGGTCGAATATTGTTGGAATAGTAACATCAAACCTTGCTGCTAAGTCACACATAAGTTGAGATAGATTCGCTTCCACTACAGCTTTAACCTCATCATTATCCACCTTGGTCTCAGGTCACCCACGTGGCTCATTTTCAAGTTTAAAATCACCAGAACAGACCTTCTCAAACCATCAATGTACTGCACGTTCATTGGCCACATCCTTCCCAAACACTTCATTGATATTTTGAGCTGTCTGTGCTGCATTGGTTGCATGATGGAAGTCATATTCAAAAGTAACACGAATTTTTTACTTATCCACGGTTTCACAAAAGTTGCTCTAAAAAACAAAGCCGAAATACGCATTTGAAAGACTGAGAATGTACTTTCGCAATAAAAATAAAACAAGAAGTATCAAAGTGAAATGTTACAGATAGCAACTGTCAAACTTAGTACTTAAGGAAATCAGACATTCCATACTTAATAACCTAAATAATAAGAAGAAACCATTTTGTATGCATATTTGCCTATGTTTCCAGATTTTGGGGCCACTTTGTATATGTATTGCTTTTTTCCTGTTAAAGTAACACGTTTGTTGTAAGTATTCAAGGTGTATAGCAAAATGTCACAATGATAGCTAAAATATATTAAGCCCTGGCCATTTGCTAACAGTGTGCTGAAATGAAACAACACACACATACACACACGCGAACTTCACAATGACCCTGTGAGCTAGACACTGTGTCTAGGCCCAATTTAGGATATGAGGAAATAGAGCTTGAAAGAGATTAAGGAACAGGTCTAAAGATAGAAAGCTAGTAAATAGCAGAGACAAAATTTGGAACTACACTGTCTGACTCCAGAAGTCTGGCTCCTAAACACTGCTTTCCATTACCTTGAAAGAAATGATGGTGTCTCCCTTAATTTCACTCCCTAAAAGGGATCATTATTAACTAAATATTTTCAGATTCTTTTTTTAAACAAAATAAGGATCTTACTACAGCCAAAACCCAGTTTTTAAACTTAATATATCATGAGAATAATTTCATGCCTATATGTTTATTTCATCTGCATGATATGCCATTGCACAGATACACCGCCATTTAGTTATCCAGTCCCCAACTGTTGGGCACTTAAGTCATTTCCATTTTTTTACTACTACAGTGTTATGATAAAACTTCCAATATCATTATTCACTTGCTTATGTTGTCAGGATAAATTTCTAGAAGTGAAGTTTGCTTGGGCAAAAGATATGCCTATTAGTCACTGTGATGAATGTTACTGAATGGTCTACCCCAAATTTTGTAAAACTTTAGATTTCCACCACTGGTGTGTGGGAGGGTCTTTTTCCTCATGCCATCACCAATCCTGGGCATTGTTGATCTTTACTAACCAATAAGTCAAAATTTCTATCTTATTATTTAAGTTTGCATTTCTTTCATTAATAACAAACTTGAGCATATATTCATATATGCATTGGCCATTGAACTGCTTTTAAGAATTGCTTCTTTATGTCCATCCTTTGCCCATTTTTCTATTCAGGTGTTTGTTTTATTGGTTTGTAAGACATTAGTTATACATTATAGATATTAAATCCTCCATTTTTTCTCTGTCACATACGTTGCAGCTTTTTCCCTGGGTTACTATTTGTCTTTTAACTTATGGTATTTTTAGCCACCTATAAGGTTGGCAACACTTACCAACTATCCAGGTCTACACTTACGTGATCAAGTCTCAGGGAACTGGGTCTGGGGCCAAGTTGTCTTGGCCACCCTCAGAGCTGACTTAGGTGATTGTACATTCAGTGGAGAGAAAATGTTGGCTGACAAGTTCATCCTTGTTCGTGGTAATTCTTAATTCACAGGTGTCAATAAGGAGCTGGAGAAAGAGCAATGGAGTAATAGTGGTGGATGCTCAGAGACCACAGGGAACACCTCACTCCTCAGAGCCGCCAACTCCCCTGGCTGGAATCCCCATGCAGGACTAGGAAGGTCAGCAAAGAAGTGAATCCATAGTCCTTCGGGCACATCTGGCCCAGCTGTCTCCCCATTAGTCCTTCAGTTTACCTCTCCTCCCAGGAGATTCAACATCAGCCCACTTCATATCTGTCACTCTTAATCCCATTGCCATGCTTTATTTTTCATCAAAACACTTCCTGAAATTACTGAACTATTTTTCACAGGTTTACATGCTGTTGTGGGTTGAACTGTGTCCCCCCCAAAAGATATATTGAAGTCTTAAGCCCTGATACCTGTGAATGTGACGTTATTTGGAAATCGAGACTTTATAGAGGTAATTAGTTAAGATGAGAGCATCCTGCGTAGGGTGATCCCTTAATCCAATATGATTGGTGTCCTTGTAAGAAGAGGGTTATTTGGTCTATGGCCATACCTCCCTGAATGTGCCTGATCTCATCTGATCTCAAAAAAAAGAGGGAAACGTGGGCACAGACACACAGAGAGAGATAATATGACCATGTGAAGACAGACGCAGATTGGAGTTATGCTGCTTCAAGCCAAGGAACACGTGGGGCTCAGAAGCTAGAAAGAGACCGGGAAGGATTCTTCTCTAGATCCTTGGGAGGGAACATGGCCCTGCCAACATCTTCATTTAAGATTTGTAGCCTCTAGAATTATGCAAGATTGGATTTGTGTTATTTTAAGCCACCAAGTTTGTGGCATTTTGTTAGAGCACACACAGGAATCTAACACTCATGTTAACAATCCATCTTCTACCCCTACTCTCACCACATACACCACACCCATGAAAATAAGGGCAAGAACAGGTCCTGTATCTCCAACACTTAGAACAGTATCTAATGCATATTTAGAACCCAATAAATATTTATTAGGAAGAAATGATTGTAACATGCTTTGTTTATACACCTGACAAGATGCTGGTGCCACCTCCTGTACTGTCACCCCTCCCTCTTGCCTTTCTTCATGTGCCCTGACTCTTCACAAATCTGTCTCCCATTGCAGGAAAGCCTTTCACAGCTGTTTTTCATGCCTCTCTCTAGCTTAGAGCTGTGCTGTCCAATTCAGTGGTGACTAGCCACATATAGCTGATGAGCACTTAAAATATGCCTTGTGCCTCAGAGGAACTAAATTTTTAATTTTATTTCATTTTAATTAATTTAAATATAAAAACAAATGCTCAATTCAGTTCCTGGAAATTTTTTTAAGTGTGCTTCAAACATCTTGAGTATGTGAATCTACTCTTTCAACTGTAATTTTTATGAAATCTAAATAGGATCTAAGTATGTCCCATAAAAATTTAGCATCCAAATTGAGATGTGCTTTGAGTGTAAAATACACACTGGGTTTTGAGGAATTTGTATGAAAAAAAAGAAGAATATAAAAGATCTCTTTTAAAATTTTTATATTGACTACATTTTGAAATGATAATATTTTGAATACATTGGGTGAAATGTTATTAAAATTAATTTCACCTGTTTATCTTTATTTTTTAACGTGACTGCTAGAAAATTTAAAATTAGAGATGTGGCTCACATTATATTTCTATTGGACAGCACAGGCTTAGAAGTTAACAGCTCTGCAGTCAAACAGAGCCTGGTTTCAGTCTCCATTTACCAGGTTTGTGAATTTGAGCAAATGGCACAACTTTCTGAGTGTCGATTTTGTCATCTATGGCTGGCAGGATCTTTGCTAAGCTTAAAAGAGATATATAAGGTAATGTGCACAGTGAATGGCATGCAAGCAAGGATTCAATAAATAATTATTTTCTAATTAGTATTTATAATTATTACTTTTTCCTGATGTGGGCCTTAAAATATTTCTTCATGTTCTGATCTGCTACAAAATTATCTCACCTTGAACCAGGGCTGGCTATACAATTTGCACTGCTCAGTGCAAAATGAAAATAGGAGGTTCCTTGTTGAAAAAACAGGAGAAAATGCTCTTAAAGTTATTAACATATGAAGCTTTTTTCCTGTCTTAACAGTTTCTCACAACTAGTGGCGGTGTTATTTGCTATTTAACGCTAGGCTTCCTTGGGCACAGGGACACCGGTGAGGTGAACACAGCCCCTCACAGGCTCAGGGGGACCCTTGCCTGTCACTTGATATGGTCACACGTGTCCTTCCTCTGGCCAGCCACCAGCGACTGGGCCCACACAGGAGCAGGGAAGTCAATCTCCCCTTCCCAGAGGACTGCCACTGTGAACCACCGTGCACGGGCAGTCCCCCGAGGGATGAAAAGCCAGGGATCAAGACCTGTTCAGACCCTGGGCCAGGGGCACATGGGCATCTCACCACTGCTGTCAGGCCAGCAGCAGTGATGATGCAGCCCTAGACATCATTGCGGGCCAGCGCTCCACACCAGCCCTCCTAGACCCGCGCCTTCCCATGCCCACACAGCACGGCCACTGCCCCAAACACAAATCCCAAAAGAAGATGCTACAAATTTCAAGATGGTGACTGCAGAGCATTGAATCCCAAGCACAGAGTCCCTCAACTTCCATAGCCACTTCACCCTTGCGTACAAGAGGCAGAAATGCCTGGGCGCTGCCCTCCTCCAAAGGCATCCTATAGCCAACATCCTGGGAATACGGACACCTGACTCCCTTGCCTTGCCGCCCCGTTCATCCCCCAGAGCTCCCCAGGGATCAGGCTGAGGCTGGGACTTCCCTGGCCTGCTCTCCTGCCAGCATTTCCTGAGGACATCATTTGCTCTCACATTCACATGTTATAGTCTGCTGCTGGGGAACTCGAGCAGACAGACTTCCTTTGGCTGCTTTTAGGTAATGGTATCCTTCACTGAGCACAGCTGTGCATCAGGCATGGTGCTGGGCATTTCATGCCATGAAGCAGTCCCTGTATCTTCCTCCTTGCTGTGCAGCAGAGTCACTGAGGATTCACTTGGAAGGAAAAGTGTAAATGTAAAAGAGCAGGCATAATTTGCAGAGCAGAACGCCTGCATTAAGGGAGCGGTGTGATGCATCTTCAGTTAGCAAGGCTCCGGCGGTACGGAATTGCCTGGTCATAAAGTCACCATTTTCAGTGTTAGTCAGAGGGTGCTCCCTAGGAGTTAAAGAAGCTGAAGATTTCATTTGCTGCCTTGAAGCCAAAATATTCTTAAGATACACATAAAGTCCTCACTTAGACGTGACCAGATGTGACACCAAGGAGCAGAATCATTTATTTTACTCTAATGGAGTAAGTAAACGCTGTTGAAAACAATACACCAAGTGCAAAGGCATAGTGCACTCTGTCTTTCTCTTTAAAAGCCACATTTTATTCAGATGGATAATACAGGTTATCCTAGAGAGAACAGAAGAGGGAAAAAAGCTTCTCTTTTAAGTAGGAAATTGGATCATCAAAGAATGCCTTTGATTCCCGAGAGTCTGCTTGAACTATAGAATTATGTCTTAACACTCTTCACTCCTGTCATCATTCAGAATGGCGTTTTTCTCTTTTGAAATGAAAGCCTGACTTTTCTTTTTTCAATACAAAAAGTTAGCAGCTGTTCCCACATGAAGGTGAAAATGCTGAACAAAACGCTTTTTAAAATTAGTCATAGGTATATTTTAGTGAAATGATGACTACTTACAAAAGTCTTAGTTATGTTCATTTAATAAGTGTATATTTCAGGAAACTTGGAACACATAATCAGATAAAACAGTATGAGACAAGGGCAAGATGAGAAAAGGCCTATTTACGTGAAAGAAGAGGTCAAACTATCAATCTTTGCTGATGATATGATCTTATATCTAGAAAACCCCAAAGACTCTGCCAAGTGACTCCTGGAACTGATAAATAAATTCAGGAAGGTCTCAGGTTGCAAAATCAATGTACACAAATCAGTAGCATTCTTATAAGCCAACAACAGTCAAGCTGAGAATCAAATCAAAGACTCAATACCTTTCACAATAGCAACAAAGAAAATAAAATACCTAGAAATATATCTCACCAAGGAGGTGAAAGACCTCTACAGGGAGAACTGTGAAACAACGAGAAAGGAAATAGCAGAGGACATAAACAAATGGAAAAACATATCAGGCTCATGGATCAGCAAAAGCAACGTTGTTAAAAGGTTTATACTACCCAAAGTGATCTACAGATTCAATGCAATCTCTATTAAAACACCAACATCATTTTTTGCAGATGTAGAAAAAAATAATTCCACACTTTGTATGGAACCAGAGCAGACCCTGAATAGCAAAAGCAATCTTAAGCAAAAAGAACAAATTGGGAGGCATCAATTTACCAGACA
This sequence comes from Lepilemur ruficaudatus, assembly GCA_963574885.1. Taxonomy (NCBI): domain Eukaryota; kingdom Metazoa; phylum Chordata; class Mammalia; order Primates; family Lepilemuridae; genus Lepilemur; species Lepilemur ruficaudatus. The sequence goes on from CAUYRT010020187.1 coordinate 20,960, forward strand.
TCAATATATACATTTTAAAAATACGAAATAGTGAGTACAATATGTTGAATAGTGTCCCTTCAAACTCTATGTCTAACTCAAAACCTCAGAATGCGGCACTTTTTGAAAATAGGGTTTTTGTAGAGGCCATACCAGATTGAGATGGGCCCTAAATTGAATGACTGGTGTCCTTATAAGAAAAGGAGAGGACACAGAGAGACAGACACACAGAGAAGGCAGCCATGTGAACACGGAGGGAGGCAGAGATCCGAGTTATGCTTCCACAAGGCAAAAAAATGTCTGGAGCCACCCGAAGCTGAAAGAGGCAAGGAAGGATTCTCCCCTAGAGTCTTTGTATGGAGCATGAGCCTTTCAGCACCTTGGTTTCAGATTTGGGGCCTCTAGAACTATGCTAGAATAAATTTCTGTTGTTGTAAACCACCTAGTTTGTGGTAATTTGTTATGGCAGCCCTAATACAATAGTGACCCGTTGTAGTTAAGGAATTAAGAAGAGAATGCTATGATAGAAAGTTAATGAAAGACATTAATTCTGCAATTTGCATGAAACCAAATAGATAGCAGGAAAAGAAAAACAAGAAAATGCTCAAGATAAAAGAAATGGCAATAGCAAAGGTGCTAAGGCTCTGACAGGTGTGGTACATTTCAGGAACCAAAATGAGGCTGGAGCTCAATGGGCTGAGGGCAGAAGGTTAGGAGACAGGTTAGACAGGAATTCAAGAGGCATGTAACGTAGGAACATACAGATTTTAATTTTTACTGTAATTTGAAAATGTGAGAAAAATTTTTTAAATAAGCAGAAAATGGAATCAATATGATTTAGAATTTAGAAAGTTCTCTGATTGCTGTGGGAGAATATTTTGTGTGGTTGGCCCTTCAATGACTAACATATGATCATAGAGAGGGAAAACTTGGAGTAAGCACAACATACTGTTTTTAGACCTAATCCTTAGTCCTGCCATTGGCAGCATGTTTTAGGATCAATCAAATGACAGTAGGAAAATGGAAAAATATTAAAGGAGAAAGGAACCAACACCAAATCATTGTCATGGGTAACAGGCCTCTTCTGATTCTGCTTTTCTTCCATTCTCATTACCAGCTACTGGTTTTCTAAACTGAGAGTATGATGAAGGCTGAGACTCATAGTTTATCAATTGATACTATTATAATTGTCTTGAACTAAAAATAATCTTGAAGAGTCCTGTTCCTTTATTACTTCTATTTATAGCAGAAGACATAGCTAATTAGCAGTAGAATGCTTAGCTAATTACATCTGAGAATTTGAGATTTCCTAAAAAAAAAAAATGGCAAAAAAAGGCAACTGGAAATGACTGGTACTGAATATTCTGTCCAAAGGGTGAGCTATCTTGTGTGATATACATAAAAAATAACGACTTACAAAAACCCCGCAACCTTGCATGCTATCAATCCTGATGTTTATAATAATTCTGAAAATTCTAATGGGTAGCCTCCATATTTATGCGGTTGCTAAAAGGAAAATGAATAGCAGGTACGTACTTTGCTATGCTAATAAGAAGCAGTGACAGTGGTAGGAAGTATAACTTAGTGCACTCAAGTGAATTTCCCAGCACATAAACTGGAGAATAACAACTAGTGAAGGCATGATTCTTTGGTCACCTACTTCAGGGGGGAAAACAAAAATCTTGGGAATTTATGCTCACCTGGGGAACTTGCTCTCATCAGCTAATTTTGAGAACAGGAAAAAGGAAATTGCGTCCCAGCCAGCTTGACATGAGACAATGGGGCAGTCTCCTTATTGCTTAAACATAAGCATTGTGCTGAGCCATTCTGCACTTTCCTTCTCACAGAAAGCAAAATCAGCCTCAAAGACCAGTGAAGATATTGCAAAAGGAGGATTTATTGAGCTTCATTACATCTTGAAAGGATTAGTTGCACCTGCACATAAAGAATCTTAGTCCGTTCAAATACGCAGGCTGAAGGCGCCTTCTTCATTATACTTCTTTCAAGGGGAAAGAGACTGATAACTCTCTAAGTTGCAAAGCGTACGTATTCACTGCCAAGGAGCAAGAGTGCCATCTGCTGGGCAAAGGGATTGAGCCCACACAGAAGGCTCCCCTTGAACTTCTTAGGAAAGAAAATTACTACACAAAACATTTTCATTTCTTTGACACTGGGTTACAGAATTGTTGAAAATATTTCCCCCTCAGAATATTACTTCACTTCCAGTTGCATAAATGAAGTAAAAATGCACTCCAAAAAGTAAAGTGGGATGAAGAGAAAAGAAGGAGGACAAAGGGATGTCTTTTGACAGAGAACATTAACAGAGAAATTCTCATTTTACCGCTGACAGCTTTTTTCCCCTTTCCTAACTAGTTATTTATATTTTCTTGCAAATTCCTTCAGATAAATTAGCTATTATATAATGCGGAAATTCTTCATGATTAAAACATAATGTACTCTACTTAAGGACATCTAAATTAGAGTATATATATATACATCAAAAATATAACAAAGTATAATCAATTTATTAATGCTAAATTACTTTGATAACTTTTTTGTTCCACTTAAAAATCACTCACTTATGCAAGGTAACTTTACTTTTTTTTCCCTCAATTTCTGACCTGCAATTTTAATAACATACTTTAAACACCCACACATTGAAGAAATTTTAATTATTACATTGAAACAACTCTACTCAATCTACAAAATGTACTGTAGTCCTAAACATACTTACCAGTTCCAGAGCCTCCATTTAACTAGCAGTTCACATAAATTCTCCACAAAACTAAGCTGTGGTACACACAGCGAGGCACTTCCCAACCCTCCTTTCCATCAACTTTCTGCCTCATATTTCAGCTGCCAGCCTATTCAGGGATTGCTCAGTGACAGCATGCCAACTGCTCCGGTTCCCCCAAGACCCACACCTAATGGCTGGTAGAGACAGGACTACAAAGGTCAGACATTTTGACCTAATTTGAAACTACTCTAGTGGGCCATCTCAGCTTCAGAACTTCCCACGGCATAGAATTCTGTCCACCTTCATACCTTGAATTTGGTCTTTTGCCCAGTGCTTCTTCCATATGTGATGACCCCAAAGGCATTTCTCTAATGAACACCTCGCAGTCAAACCCCATCATCTGCTTCCAAGGAAACCCCAACAACTCAAGCTGAAGGACAGCCTTGTTGTGACCACTTTACTTTGTTTTGTCCTCTTCTGTGGAAAAAGGCTTTATTCTTTAACTTAATCAAAATATTTTTATCCTTTATCAAATCCTATCTAATACATAATACACTTTTAGATAACTAAAATGCTACAAAATAGTGTTTGACCATCATGTCTGTTTCAGATAATGAAAATATTTTATATAATCTTATATGCGTGTGTTTTGATAGATTGCCATATCAATCTAAACTGTAAAGCTTGAACATTTTATTGGATCAATGTTTTATATTTGAGCTTATGTAACCATAGAATATGGGTGCTTACATATGTATTTTAATGTAATATGTTCCATAAAAGACATACTTTTAATAATTTGAGATGATTGAAATACTTTAGCTTTGCAAGTTAATAAAGTGTCACTCAGTACCTCCAGTTCAAAAAAAAAGCACACAAGAACTAGGATTTTAAGATGGAAGGAACATGCCCTCTAGTGGTAAATATTAATAAAATAAGGGGTTTTTTTTAGAGCTTTAAACTCATTAATTGAAATATTAACATTATATAAATAAAATATATGTGAAATGAAAATCAACAAATACTAATATTTATTAAGTGCCTACTGTGCTTTGAGTGCTATGTTAGGCCTGAAATACAATTGTGTATAAAATAAAAAGAGTACAAGGCCTCTTCTAATGTGGTTTCTGGGGTGACAGTAAGACAAATTTAAAGAAAACAATTAAAATAATCCCATATTTAGTGCATAAGATGAAGGGAACACACAGGATTCTGAGCTAGAGAACAGCAAAGGGAAACTTACTTTAATTATCAAATGCTATTCACTCGTGTCTTTCTAGGAAGCATCAATCTTTTACTTTATATTTTGTGGACTAGTGTGGTTGTCTTTGTTGCTGTGGCTTTGCTTTAAACATCTGAGAAATTCAAGCGTATTAATGTAAAACCAGAATCTCAAACAGAGAATTTAGAGCTAAATAAACTGTTCAGAGACATCCAGGAATACTAATTCATATAGACAACAGATCTAAAGTTTTATATAGCAATTTTGCAAAACAACAGAGAAAGAGAGACTCATTACCAGTAGGAGGGATTCACAAACAATAATTAGGAGCCTTCCTCTCATTACAAGAATATAAGTCAATTGCTATAAAGAAACAACTCAAGGAAATTCCCTTAATCCTATCAATTAGATGAACACAGGCAAAAGGAAAACAAACTTCTTCAAAGATCCTACAAGATCTCACTGTCTCCATCATGGATATTCCCTGAACTTTTTAAAATTTTGTTATAATATTAGACCTAACATACTGCTTACAAATTGCTCCCTGATAATGTCAATCTCTTACACACTTCTACAATTCAGCCTTCTTGTAAGTAGTTCAAGAAAGGGTAATGATAGTTGCTATAAGAGTTAATTCCTGAAATCTCAGTGCCCTAATGTAATGAAAATGTGTTTGTTTGTTTACTTTGGTCCATGTAAAGTTCAACTGAGTGCTGCTGCTCAGGAATGGCAGGGGGAGGGGGAGGGGGGAACTTGTGTATTTCCATGCAAGTCCTACAGGGTCTCAGGTTGTGGAAGACGTACCACCTTCAACTCCTGCTCCCTCAGGTGAACCTGGCCATCAAATCCAGCTAATAGAAGGGAAATGGAAATGGAGATCACACAGATGGTATGGGTTGCCTGTAGAAGTTACAACTATAATTTTTACTGCCATTCTGTGGCCGGAAGCCGTGCACATATCACACCTTATTTCAAGAGAGTTGAAAAAATGTGGTCATACATTTTTCCCAGGTGGGAAGAGGAGCAAGACTGGCAAACAGCTACACATCCATGTCATACCATTTCAGAAACATATCCAGCCATTAGCTTTACTACTGAGGAGCATTAAGAAAGCTCTGAGCTTCATTTTCCTGAAACACAAAAGTGGATTTAACAAAACTTTCTTTATAATAAATTCTTATTCTTTAATACTTTTATTAAATTTTAGTAAAAATAATGAAAAATACTCAACTCTATTTTAATTTTTAATAATATATATCCATTTTTAATTTTTAATCTATATCTATCCACAAAGAATGTCACAAACCCGCAACACCTTTCCAAACAACTACTTAAATTATTTGATAAAGTATTCTATATCCTAGGAATATTATCTTATAAGATCAATTAGCTATATCTCTGTTGTACCACATTTATATTTTTAGTAGGAGATTTTACACACATAGCTTAATATGCAAAGTACTGATTGAATTTGGGGATTCCACATGTGAAATCAGGCCAAATGGAATAATATTTTAAAGTCTATTGCATCTAAATAGGTAAGGCCTTGCTCAAGCAGAAGTAGATATGCAGAGGAATGATAAGTTATGTTATAATATTGAACATGAACACAGATAGTCCTGGGTCCTCACTCATGCTTAATACTTGGCATTGGTGAGACTATTTTGAGTAGTTAATGCTTTGGACTAACATACTTTATAGACCAAACCAAACACTAAACTTCATTTATGTCTCTTCTCTACATAGAGAAGTTTTTAGTGTTATCAGAGTATTCAAGATGTTGATTTCTATCTTGCATAATACTAGTCATCCAAGAAAATAGAATTTCTTCTTCTATGCATTTGACTTGAAGCTCAAATCTGAAACCATTACTCTGTTTACAATTTTTTCTTACCGCTTTCTCCTTAGCCTGGTGTACATTGATATGATTCCAAGCTACATTTCAGTAACTTTTATATCTGGCCACTGCATCCTATTCAGCCTCCTGTGTAGGTTAGGATCTATTTTTATTATGATAACTAACATTCTCCCAAACACACCATGTTCTGTCATGTTTCTCAGCCCTTGCCCAGGAAATGCTTTTATGCCTCTCCTTAATTTTACAATTCTAGCTCAAATGGTACCTCTTTGAAATCTTCTCCAACTGTTTCTCCCACCCAAGAATTAGTGTCTCCCTTGACAATGCTTCCACAAAATTATAGTGCCCTTCCTATGCATTTTGTGTTTGCCCATCTCCCTCAGGACAGTGAAAGCATCTCAAGGAAACTACCTTTTATTGGTATACCTACTTCACCAACTAGACTATTGTCTGGCTTGGGAGTCAGTTACAAGTGGACTGGGCCAGGGATAAAGCATTAAATGGTTATAAGCTCATGGTGAACTAACCCAGTGCTTCTCAAATTTAGTGCACATGCAAATCACTTGGGAGAAATTATTAGAATGCTGATTTTGATTCAGTAGGTCTGGGATAGGGTCTGTGATTCTGTATTTCTAAGCCTCTCCCAACTGATGCCAGCGCTGCTGGTCCAGAGACCACACTTTAAGTAAAAAGAAAGGGATGCTATAGGGCCTACAGATACTAACAGTCTGTAGGCTGGATGTAGGTAGGGTGCATGCCAGTAGGTTGGAATGTCCTTGATCAAGGTAAACTGACCAAGGCCTGCTTGTCAGTCCTCTCACAAATGTATTCTCAGCGCTCAGCCCAGTGTCAGGATCCAGGATCGAGAGCTGTTAATAACTAAGTAAAAGTCTGATGAACCAATGAAAACGAATGAAGAAATAGTTCATTATGACATCAAAAACATAATTGATTTATCTATTGAAATGTATTTTTGTCCAACATCCTGTGCTGTATCTGTGCACATTTCCTAATACGTGTTGCTCTTTTTCCATCTGCTCTGACTGAAAAGCATCAATTTTTTGAATGACTCACAAAGGATGCTGGGCAACTCCTAATTTTATAGTTTATAAAGAAGTAAATGAAGTAGAAAAATCTGATGGCTGGTTAAGTAAATAAATAATTTATAGTGCCCTTTTGTTATAGGTGAAGATAAAAGAAATTGTGAAATATAGGGCCTGGCAAACCAGTAACATGGGTTAAAAAACATTGGAATGAAATTTAGATTTTTTTACTCATTTCTTTCCCTCAGGATTTAGGTTTTCGTATTCAGGAACAAAATACTCTAATAGTACTTGGACTAATAAAGCTGAGGGCAGAGAGCAGTTCGTCAGTAATCACAGAAAAAATTATCTTAAGTACACATCCACTCAAATAGCATGTTTAGCTGTTTAGTATTTTCCTTTGTTTTGTAGAGAAAAAGAGGTTGTAAGCTTTTTCAAAGAAATTAGTGATAATTTTTGTTATAAAAAGAAGATAGGTGGCAACTTAAACCAGCTGCTAATGAAAACCCAACTCTTGCTGGAATGAGTTTTAATGAGAAACAATTGGTTCTAAATAATAGTTTGAAAGTTTATGAGTATCACCTTCTCCAACTATGGGTCCAAAAAGTAAAGAATAAATTGTTAAAGGTCAAGGAAATCCGAAATCTTGATATATTTCCTCACACAATTGCTTGTTCTTAAATTCATTCTAGAGCAAACTAAAATACATACTTAAGTTTATTTATTTACTTATTTAAGTTTTTTTATTTCAGCATATTACGGAGGTACAAATTGGTGGATAACAGACTTAAACCTAAGGCATGAAACTGTAAGAATTCTAGAAGAAAATGTTGGAAAAACTCTTATAGGCATTGGCCTGGGGAAAGAATTTATGAAGAAGACCCCAAAGGCAATCACAGCAACAATAAAAATACATAAATGGGGCCTGATCAAATTAAAAAGTTTCTGCACAGCCAAGGAAACTATCATGAGAGCAAACAGACAACCTACAAAATGGGAGAAAATACCACATGCTACACATCCGATAAAGGGCTCATAACTAGAATCTATACAGAACTCAGGAAAATCAGCAGGAAAAAAATCAAACAACCCCATTAAAAAGTGGGCAAAGGACATGAACAGAAACTTTTCAAAAGAAGACAGATTAATGGCCAAAAAAACATGAAAAAATGCTCAACATCTCTAATCATCAGGAAGTACAAATCAAAACCACAATTAAGTTTATTATTGTATTTTCCTTTTATGCCAAGGATTGGGAAGGACAATTTAGTACTGAGAATGATGCCCTCAATAACGCAGTGACCTAGGGAGGTAGCTGCAATGAACACTTTCTATGATATCCTTCCCCACTTGTCACTCTGTTAAGTAATCTTTTATCTGCTTTTCCACTAGAACAGTGGTTCTCGAGGTGTTTTCTGTGGATCCCTGGGGTGCCCCAAGTCCCATTCTGTGGGTGCATAAGGTCAAAAGCATATTAATAATAGTAATGTATTATTTGCCTTTTCACCTTAATTTGTTCATAAATGTACGGTAGTTTTTCAGAAACACCCTGACCTATATAACATCACAACAGAAGCTGGTAGGAGAGTTCAGCTATTTTCTATCCTCAGATATTTTAGGAAATTTGCTAAAATATAAAACAATTCCAGTTGAACTGAATTCTGCCAACAACCTGAAGAAGTTTTTCTCTAATAATCTCATATCACACAGAGGTGCTAATATCATGAAAGGCAGAGAAGGATTCCAGCTTATATTAATAGGTTAGAGAAATAATCCTTTATAAACAAAAGCAAATTCTATATAAGAAGGACTAAATATTGAACTTAGAGACAAAAAATTTTAAAAAACCTTCCACATAAGTAGGGTTAAAAAAGATCATTTTGAATTTTAATCAAGGAAAAACTACTAGAAACCATCTCATGCCAAAGCTAAATACAAAATAGAAACATCATATACAGCAAAATCTTATTTACTCACAATAGAATGTTCATTTTATATCATAGGCATTGGACATCATCATAGAACAGACTCAAGTTCTATGGGACCTGAAGTTTAAACAATTTGGGTGAACTCTCTAAAAACATGCATAACATTATAAATACACACTTAAATAAGAAAGCAAATATTTATTTAGAATTAAAAATGAAATTACAACAAATAAACCATTTTAAAGCTACAAATAACACAAACATTATAAAATCTAGTAAATGTATATATTTTATTGACTATTCAACACACTTCGATAACACTTTTGTAGCTACATACCTTTTGACTGCCTCTTAATTTAATAATAATTTGGTATACTGTTTACTGCAGAGATAATAGAAAAACACCTCTGTCTCAAGTTGTTAATTGCCTAGAAAATATTTCAGCCTCACAACTGAGTTAGTATCATGAAAGATTTTAGGATTATTGTCAAATTAGGGAAACATTAAGTTTCTTCTATTGTAGAAGAAACTATTATGTTTCTTCTATATATAAGTCATAATTGTATGTAAGGGATTATCATGGTTTCTTGAATATTCTCTATCCTCATTATAGCAGTGTATTATGGGTTTTATATTATTTTTACCACCAATATTTTCAAATGTGTTCATGATTCATTTCTCTTCAATAACTTGATCATCATATAATGAAAGAACCTAGTCATTACTTACACTCAAAATTTATCTCTGCCTCTTAAATTACTGCTTTAAGTATTGGTCTAAAAATTTTTTGTCACAATTCAGTTCTAAATATCAGAATAATTTCTACTAATATTATGGATCATTTTGTTTTATATTTCATTTTTATCTGAATTGTATTTCAATTTTTAGTAAATAAATTTTAAAATGACAAAAGGAGGTATCCTTCAAACATACCCAAGGCAAGAACCTATAATTTCTCCTTTGTTTTATTAAACTTTCTTAACCATCTTTCCTAATTGCAACTAAAATAGCACATTTAAGCTTTATCAACTTTTAAATGATTTTTTACATTTTTCTTATATTCTATTTTCACTTTCAAATCTTCAAAAATACACTTATAGCTTTGTAATAAGGATTTATAATAAGAATTTATTTTTATAATAATCTTTATAATACGAATTTATCTCTAGAGAAAAACCCAAGTTATCAAGCGTGTTTAAGATAAACCAAAGAGAAAACTTGTAACCGTGACAAAATAGCAAAGCACTATTTTTGCAACCATAGTGGTAGCTTTTTCTTTAATAACATTGGCGTTAATTGCTGCTCATGACATATATTCTGTGTATTTACTAATGTTTTTATGGAATGCTTGCAACTCTCAAAAGTAACATTGTCATATAACAGACTGAAGATGATTCAAAATCAGGTTACAATCATGCTTTGTTAAATAAAGTCACATATAACCCATTTTCTGTTGATAAAACATTTAAAATCTTTCACTTTAAGAGTTTCCATTGTAACAGAAAGACAAAGTAATTGCCGATGATTGGCATTTATCCCATGATATAAAACTACAGCTATGAGTAATGATTATTTCTAGTATATACATTTGATTTATTGTTATTATTTACATATTTTTATTATTTAAATTAATTTTAAGTTTTTAGATGAGTTGTTTTTTTCATTCTGATACTTTCCAATTTTTTATGAAGAAGTGGCTATTTAGAAACTAAATCAATAACTCACATGAAGTTTTCATGATTTGAAGACTATTGCTTTCATCTTGACTGCTGAAGGCAAATGTATTTTGCCAAAAAAATGTATAAATGAAATGTTTTTCAATATTTTAGGATAAAATTTAATGTTCTTTCTTGCCTATTCTTTAAGAACTTGGTGCAGCATATTTTTATTTGAGTTACACTCCAGTGAAGCAAACAAGGTCTCCTTGAGGTCAATGGAGGCTGCACAACTGAAGGTTCTCAGCATCCACGTATGTGCATGTGCAGGTGTGTGCACACACACACACACACACACACACACAGAGTCTGTTTGTGGTTCTGGTTTCTTCCAAAGCATGATAGCAAGTCAAAAGTTGTTCCTCAAAAGAACAGTTACTCACAGAGGATAGTAGGGCATTGCTTCAAAATCCTATGAGTCTGTGCTTTGATTTAGCTCTAGAAACCTTGTTAAGGTTTCCAAACAGCATCTCTACCTTCCATAAACACTTCAAAACTCACTGGATCTGCTGAATTAATTATATGGCCCAAGTGACAGAACAGTTTGCACAATAGCCTGGACCTATTACAGAGCCTTCCCTTGTTCTGTTACTGTTAACTCAAAATTAACAGCTTATGGGTTATTCATAAATGGACCAGAGTAGCACATCCAAATGAGATACATGCTGCCTCTAAAATCCAAAGAGGTTCACTAAACATTGTGTCTCTTTTCTGGGTGTAAGCAGAAGCCAGATCTAACAACTTAGGCTTTACCTTAGAAGGGATATCTTGTCTGCCCCACATAACTTGACGCCTAAAAATTTCACCAATATAGAAAGCCCCCAACTTTTTGGTGAATTTATTTTCCACCCTCTGACATGTAAATGTCTTATGAATAAGTCTAAAGTAGTTGCAATTTCTTGCTCCCTAGGCCCTGTCAGCAGAATATCATCAATTTAATGGACCTATGTGGGGAAAAAGGTGATCAAGATCCCTGTGAACTAAATTATGACTTAGGGCTGGAGAACTGACATACCCCCGAGGTAGGACAGAACAATTATATTGCTGGCCCTGCCAGTTGAATGCAAACTGCTCTGGTGGTCTTTACTAGCAGATATTAAGAACAAATCATTTGCCAGATCAATAGCTGCATACCAGCTACTAGAGTGTGTGTTAATTTTCTCAAGCAATGAAACCACCTCTGGTGCAGAAGCTGCAATTGGAGTTATTACCTGGTTAAATTTACAATAATCCACTGTTGTTCTCTAAAATCCATTTGTCGTCCTTATAGGCCACATAAGTGAGTTGAATAGGAATGTGCTGAGAATCACCATCCCTGCACCTGTCAAGTACCTGATAATGGCACTAATCTCTGTAATCCCTCCAGGAATGTGGTATTGCTTTTGGTTTACTATTTTCCTTAGGTACAGCAGTTCTAGTGGATTCCACTTGGCCTTTCCCATCATGATAGCCCTCACTCCATGGGTTAGTAGATAAACGTGAGAATTCTGCTGGTTGCTGAATATGTATATTCCCATTATGCATTTCAGAACTGGAGAAGTGATCAGAGGATGGGCTTACAGACTCACTGCGAATGAAAGAAAGAGGAAAGAAAGAAAAACAAAAAGAAGGCAAGAAGGAAGGAAGGGAGGGAAAAATATATACATATATAGGCAGGGCCAATACAGTTGACGTGCCTTGACTACTCTAGAAAACAACTGTAATCTAGTGCAGACTACACATATAGCACCTGGATTGCCCATTAACTGTGGCTAGAATTTGAAAATACCTCATTTCAAGATATCAATATTTTTGAACACATACATACATGAGCATATATTACATTTATAAGAATGAAAAGCAACAATAATTAATCATGATTGTTAAAGGTATTACCATATGCATAAATAAACCTAATGTTTCAAATAGATAAGAAACCATGAAAATTTAAAAAACTGAATGCATTAGCTCATTTTATGCAAAACATGTCCTTTCATAAGGTAACAGATTTTTAAGATAATATAATAATATTAAAATAAAATTATAAATAGTAATTGTATAGCACTTTTAATATTTACAGAATTGTTTTCTATTTTGAAATTTAAAACATTAAATAGTATTTAATTTTAACAAGAGTTCTTAACATTTGGTTATTTCATTTCATTTAGGCCATGATCATTGCAAGAAAGAAAACCCTCTAAAACTATTTGGGAATTCGTTCCCTAATGATAAATTAAAAGCAGAATATCGATATAGATGTAAAAATCCAATAGGAGAAAACACTCTAAAGTGATAAACATAAATCTTTTATAAATTAACTTGGATTCTAACAGGATAAAGAATATAATGTTTAAAGAAACAAAGAAAGTGAAAGAAAAAAGTATGTAGTCATAACATTTTTGTTCTTTCTCATTGACATTCAGAATAATACAAGAATAATTTCAGAGGGCAATTTCTCATAATTTTTCTATCTGTGGAGGCTAATATTTAAAGCAAAAAGCTGATGAGTATGCATGGTCATACAGAGTGGTTTAATAGCCACTAGATACTCCAAAGGTCAGAGCGGGGTGATGGATGAAAAATTATCTAATGGGCACACAATGTGCACTATTCAGGTGATGGGTATACTAAAAACCCGGACTTTACCACTATACAATATATCCATGTAACAAAACTGCACTTGTACCCCTTAATCTATTGAAATAAAAAAATAATAAAACAAAAAACTGGTCAAAATGATTGCCTATCATTTTAAAAATTTCAAGACAACCTATTCCTGAGATTTTTCTTAAGTATGAGTCCTTGGTTTAAAATTTCTTCTGGAAAACATGCTACCAAAAATATTTTCCTGTATTATATTCCGCAGTGCACTAGAATCTTCAATGTGCTGTTTTATTAAATGTACTGTTGGAAAGTGGCTGCTCATTTAATATTTTGGTATTATTATATGACTCACACACATTATAGCAGTTAAAATATTTGACAATTTTATATTCCTTCACTAAAGCATAACACTTTAAATACATATATATGATTCTATATATTTAATAACTGTTTTGCCTTATATAAAAAATCATCACTTTTTCTTATAAATCAGAAACTCATTCTATATGTTGATTTTTTTTTCTTACTTTCAGCCAGTTTGGATTTTAAGTAGCTTAACCATTTTTGCATTGGACAAATTGTGTATTTAGTGTACCTCATAGTATCTTTTAATTAACAAAAGTGTTAAATAAAGTAAAATATGCTATTTTTCAAATGACCAGAATATTAACAGAAAATCCAAGAACTAGATTCAAGAACTTTCCATGTTCTTCAAGAATTGGGTCAAATCTTCTTTTGTGGAATTATGATCAATTTTGAACCACTGAAAAATTAACAATTTCAGAGTATAGAAAGTGACTGCAATTTTTAAAAGGTACAGATATTGGGACCATTAATATGAGATATAAAGGAATCATGCTGGTACACATGAAAAGATACTATGAGAAAAAAATTACTAGAGCTTAACTACAACAAACATAATTTGAAGAGTCATATAGAAGAACTTTTTGATTTATTATACCTTAAAGCCATCACAAAAGATGGTGCAGTTTCTTTTTTAGAAACATAAATGAGAAGTAGATTGAATTTTACCTTTCAAACTTAAAACCCATGTAATAATGTCAGGTACCTGAACAGACAACCTTTCTGTTCTGTGATTCCTTTATTTAAAAGGTTTGTGAAATTCCAGCCTTTCAATTGCTTTCTGGTGCTTGTCCCCTATTAAGTCCCATAGGTATATTTTCCTTCCAGGCACCAGCCCACTTAAAGCAAAAGCAGACATGAGAGTTGCCAACTCATCACAAGCAGGGGCTAGTCCGGCATTAACTTAATTATACATTGCAACCACTTTCTTATGCATTGAGGTGTAACTCCTTGGCTTCCAGCCAGCATTTCTGGGATTTGATTTCCAAGTGACATTACCAGTTACTTTAAAATGTTTACCTCCTAAATGCTGGAGATGGAATTGCATCATCAGAAAGGAGCAAATGCCCAACTGGATCAAAAGCCTCTGCTCATGCCAGCCAGCCTGGCTTTCCCAGTGGCCATGGCTCTGATCTCTGGTTCTTCCGGACTCATATTTTCTCACTACTGATGCAGTATCTGGTTCATTATTATTCATTCCGAAATGATGAAGTCATTATGTGCCTTGCTTTTGCTTTCACAAAACACTGGTAAGAGTATTCCTAAGGAAAATTTTATACAAAACTTTGAAATTTCTGGCAAGGAAATTAGGCAGACATCTGGAAAAGAAGCAACATTACTTATCCCCATCCAAAATGTATTTTTACTTCATGTCTATACTTTTTTGAAAAGACAACGTACGAGTTCCTTTTACGCATGAGCCTTTCTTGAGCAAAAGCGACTCAACATTTTATGGGTTACCTTCTTTATCTTAGAAAAAGAAGTCTATGTTTCTACTCCATCCGTCCATTTCATGGGGCCTCAGTGTGGTGTGGAGCTGTCACATGTATTAAATCAATAGCATTACTCTTGGCAGGAAAATATAATCTGCACCCAGTAAGTAGAAACATAAATATAACCTCACAAGGAAGTTAGTCAATAAGTGCATTTATTCTACATCTGTGGCTGCTGAGTTTGGCTTCAGTCTCCCCTTATAGTGGTTTGTATTCTCTGTCTTCTGATACGTTCTCTTTGGTAGAGGCTTAACGGGGGTGAGTTTCCTGAGCTGATATAAGACTCTTTTCCACACTCATTGAGTGACTGCATTGATTGATCTTAACAGCACCTTCGAAAAGTCTGGTGGAAATCTTTTCTTAGTTGAGGGGTTTTTTTTAGATATTGGCTATATAACTAAATAAGGAGTTCCATATTTCAAAGTAGTATGTTTGGAAGGGTGCCCAGAGAAAAGAAAACATTAATAGGCATAAAAAGCTAGCATATGGATGCTATAAGGAGTATAATGGAAAATGTCCAAATAAAGTAGTGGAACCTTCCAATCAAAGGGTGTGAGGGGCAGTAAGGAAAATATGTTCTCTCTTATGTTTCTGCCAAAATGTAAGGACAATACAACCTATAGAGTTAATTCAGCAGATGCTAGAAACTGCAAACAAAGAGTCCTAGTTGCAGGCAGTTTATTTTTAAAATGATAAAAGGCAATCTATGTTTTAATTTGATTGCAATTATTGTCTATGTTACTTGGTCTCAGGGACTATTAAACCCACCTTAAATTAATATAATACATTGTACTAAATTGTTCATACAGAAGGAATGAAACACTAAGAGGTATTTCCTTAGAATGTGTAATCTAAAAAGAAAGATCTCTAATACATTCTAAACTCAATTGATTAGTAATTGTTTTTTGGGTTTTTTTTTTTTTCTTGTTTGAGACATGTTCTTGCTCTGTTGCCCAGGCTAGAGTGCAGTGGCATCACCATAGCTCACTGCAACCTCAAACTCCTGGCCTCAAGCAATCCTCCTGCCTCAGCCTCCCTAGTAACTGGGACGAAAGGCATGTGTCACCATCTCTATTTTTGTAGCGATGGGGCCTCACTCTTGCTCAGGCTGGTAATTGCTTTTAAGTTCATATTATGCCCATAGATATATGCTAGCCATATATAGCGGGGAACAAGGTACAAATGCTTCCTTTAGGGAATTAAAAATCTTAAACGTGGTAGATAGTTACATTTCTTTTTCCACTCTAGAGCAATAATTTCAAGGTAAAAGTGGTAGCTGGTTACATTTTCTTTGTCCACTGTAGAGCAATCATTTCAACGTTTTTGATTACAAAGATCTTTTAGACCCCAGACTCTAAAGAACCCTTCCTATTTATTTGGAGTCCTGAATATAAACATTGAATTAATTATTTTTATGTATTGCCCACAGTTTTCAGGTGAGGGTTGTTGCTATGTTTTTAATGTGACCCTTGAAGTTCATGTGTTGGAAACTTAATCCCCAATGCAACTGTGTTGGGAGATGGCACCTTTAAGAGGGGTTAGGTCATGAGGATTCTGCCCTCATGAATGGATTAATGTCATTACCACGGGAGTGGGTTAGTTATCACGAGATTGGGTTTATTATAAAAGCAAGCTCAGCCCCCTCTTTTGCACACTGTCTCACCACATGATGCCTTCTACCATGCAATGATGCACCAAAAAGGCCCTCACCAGATGTGGCCCCTTGATCTTTGACATCCCAGCCTCCATAACTGTGAGCCAAATAAACTTCTATTGTTTATAAATTACCCAGCCTGTGGTATTCTGTTATAGCAACACAGAACACACCAAGACAGTTGTTATGTGTTTTATAAGATTTAAAGATACTTTTGATGGTGAGACATAACAGAGCAACACTCAAATAGATGAAAGGCAGAACTTTTTGTTACTTATAGCTCCAAGTGAGAGAAGGCTGCCAGGCAGGGCCACAGGGGGGTTGCATGTGGTGCAGAGTACAGTAAGCTGGAGCTGTAAGAGGCAGCTTATGTATGGCAAGCAGGGTGGGGTTACCTAGGTTTCTCTGGCCTCCTGTGGATTGGCTAAGTTAAATAATTTTGTAATGTACAGGGTGGGGTTGTCTTCTGTTGTCTGGTATCTGGCCTTGGGACTATTATGGCTGGTGCATAGTGGCCTGGAGTGTGCAAGCCTCAGAAGGGAAGCAGTTGGCGCTATGGACTTAATTGCTACTCAAAAAGTGAAACTAACTGACCTCTAGTCAGGGCCTCAAAATTGAGTTAAGACAACATAATTGACAAAAACACCTACATAACATGAAAAGATAAAAATTGCAAAAACTTTCTTTGTAATTTATTTGGTCACTTATTCATTTATATTTTAATAAATATTTATTGCACACACACTGTGTTGAGTCCATGACAGACACTGAGAAAATTCAGATGAATAAGAGGTTTCCAGTTCAGTAGAAGATAAAACAAATGAAAAAATATTATTAAAAGTGTTACAGAAAAAACATAACATTAAGTGCTATTGAGGACACAAATGTAGGTGTCACCTGAACAGTCAAACCAAACTATCCAAACCAAAAGCTTCTAACATAGAATGAATAATGAACAAAGGCACAGCAGTGAGATGTAATTTAATAAGCAATGGTCTTACAAAAAAAAATCTAGTATAAGTGCACTTCATAAATAGGTGGAGCCCAGAAAGACAGAGACTTGCCTCATGTCACAAACCTAAGAGATTAGAATACCTTCCACTCCCAATATTCACCTGTCTTTTCCCTTGCATTGTCAATATCAACTTTGTTTAATCACAAATTGATTGTCTTTACATCATATATGAGCATTACAATAATCTTGCCAGAATGACTTAATATAATTTTAAAAAAGTTTTAAAATTTCATTCTGTCAAAATGGATGCATAGTTTTTCTTCTGAGCAAGTGGCTGTCTAGGCCCTCACCTAGTCTAGGAACCTTAGACGTGAGCTTTGCTATGGCTATGACTGGCTTGTGTTTTAAACACAAATCAAGTTATATATGTCTTTTCAACATAAGTCTACAACTCAAAATTAATATCTTTAACTTGTAAAGGTTATACTTGGAAAACAGACACCTTTGTACAGAAGAATAGAGCAAAGGCAAGAACTAAAATGAAGTTGGAGTCTCATGCAAAGACATAAATAAGTTCTTAAAATGTTAAATGTTAAACCCAAATAAAAAGGCAGAAAACCAATCCAAGTTTTAGCAACACATAAGAGGAGTGAGCTAGTTCCTGGAATCCGGCCTGGAAATATACCCTGAACAAGAGTTGGGGAGGAAATTTGTAATAAATGTTGGTGAGTTAATCTGTGGATAAAAAGGAAGCCCTAAAGGACACAATGTATTAATGTTGGAGTTTTACCTTATAAAATCAAGGCTATTTGTATTTTATAACATTAAAATATAATAGTTCTATAATGGAGGAAATATATTGGGATAATCAATTTTTATGTAATAGAAAACTATAATTTTTTATTTTAACATTAGAGGAATTGGCCAGATCATAATGATTCAAAAAGCTTATGTGGAACGAAACCTTGATTATTTAAAATTTTAAGTCATGGTCCACCTAACGCCATTTGGGTTAATGATGGACCACATATATGAAGGTGGTTCCATCAGATTACAGTACTGCATTTTTACCATGCCTTTCCTATCTTTAGATATGTTTAGATACACAAATACTTAACGATCATGTTACAATTGCCTATAGTATTCAGCACGGTAACATGCTGTACAGGTTTGTAGTCTAAGAGCAATAGGCTGTACCATCTAGCCGAGGTGTGTCATAGGCTGTATCATCTAGGTTTGTGTAAGTAAACTCCACAATATTAGCAAGACAAAATTGTCTAACTACTTTTCTAAGAACATGTCCTTGTCGTTAAGCAATATGTGATTGTATTGATCTTCAGAGTCTAATAAAAGTAGACGTAGCCATAGAACTCCCTCTATAGGGAGGTTCATTCTATAGTTTAGAATAAATAATAACCTGCTTATAGTTTAATTGAAATATGACAAATCAACATACAGGCAAAGAAACATAAAACACTTCAGAGGCATGCAGTATTTATGTGTAATAGTTGACCATTTGGGTACAATTCCTTAGTCACTGAAGATGCAGACTATGACCTTATAACAATTGTACCCACCTCTGTACCCTAAGTGCATAGTCTGAATTCCTGAACCATTCCTGGAATTTTAGTAACTCAAGCTTCAAATCTGTTTGTCCAACTTTTACTGATTTCACTAATTTTTAAATTAATTAATTTTCTTTTCTTAAATTTTACCTTTCAAAATAGCATAGGAGAAGATTAAATATTTAGAAATATATTTAGCTAAGGAGGTGAGAGACTTATATAGGGAGAACTACAGAACACTGAGAAAAGAAATTGTAGAGGATGTAAACAAATGGAAAACCCTATCATGCTCATGGATTGGCAGAATCAATATTGTTAAAATGTTCATACAACCTAAAGTGATCTACAGATCCAATGAAATCCCTATCAAAATACCATCATTTTTCTAAGATTTAGAAAAAATAATTCTACACTTTGTATGGAACCAGAGAAGACCTCATATAGCCAATGTAACCTTAAGCAAAAAGAACAAATTGGGAGGCATCAGTCTACCAAACTTCAAACTATACTACAAGGCTATAGTAACCAAAAGGCATGGTACTGACTTCACTATTATTCTGCTGTTCAAATTTCTCCTTATTGCCTAAAATAGGTCCTTTTACAGTTGGCTTATTTAAATCATGATTGAAACAAGGTACAATTGCTGCATTTGTTTGTTCATCTCTCAAGGCATACATAAGAGATTTTACTCTTGAACTGATCTCTCCCACTCCACCTCCACCATTTTCAAACCATTGACTTGTAGACATTTGTCCTTATGCCAGAATCCTGGGTTTCTGCACCAAAGATGTCAGAGTGAGAGTCTGCCCTTGGTTCATTGTGTGCTCTTGGCAGAAGAATGACCAGACATATCAATGTGTCAAGTCCAGACCCTTATCCCGGTCCTCTGACTCCTTTCTTGGAAAAATCACCAGCAAGGCTAATACGACAGAGTAACCTTAGGCAGGGAGCAGTTTCAGAAGAGTAGCTCGTTACTGCAGAATAAAACGAGTCTATCTCTGCCAGTGGAGAGAAACAGACTATCTGGAATTTTGAGGACACCTGTTGATCATTTGATAACATCCTACCCCTCCCAAGATCCCTCCTCCAGACTGGGCTAATATAAAAGGAAACAATCCGAGAAATCAGAAAGGAAGTGAGTGGATCAGTCAGTGAGTAAGCTCATCTGTTTCTCCATTTTGGTGTTGCCCCACCCTTAATCCTACCCCAAACAACTGCTGCACCTGGGGAAGGAGGGAATGCTTTATCAATCTAGGAATTCCCCAGCCCAGGCACAATAAGATTTAGAAAGTGACCTAGACTAACCTAAGGGTAATTAATATGCCATTAGCTTGAATCTGCCTTGTGATTCACCCCCTCCCAGGTGGGCTTTCTTAGAGGGAGCTGTGCCCACCCTTATCCTTCTTCCTAGGTGAAGCAATTACTCAAAACAGCACCTGTACAGGGAACTCTTGTCCTGAGAAGAGCCAGAGATCCTAACTATCTGCCTAACACTTAGAATGTACTATACTCTGGAGTTGGATAATTACTTCATATTTTTGGCATTGAATTTGTTTCTGCATCTTGATATTATATGTATACAGGTAGTATACACACAGCTGGCTTTCATACCATTATTCTATCTGATAACTTCTGTCTTCTACCTGTCAAGTTTGACCTATTTATATCTATTATGATAACTGACACACTGGACTAATTTCTCCTATTTTTATTTTGTGTTCTTAATGTGTCAATTTTTCTGTTTTTATATGTTACTATTTTAGTATGAATTTTTTTAATCTCTTATTTTTGAATAGAAATATTTTGATATTTTATCACATGTATATTTAATGTAACACTTGAAAGTTATTCAGTGCCTCAATTCCCTATCAAACAAGGTTCTTAGAACACTTTAATTCGGATTTCTCCTGCCATTTCTGTTTGTTCTTAACTCTATAACTTTAGACTATATTATCATTTTATATAAATAATTCACTTTTCATTTTCTTACACATTTGTTTATCTGTTCACTATGTTCTTGCATTTGAGTTCTCCTTCTCCAGTGATTCTCCTTCTTTCTTAAGTATACCTTATAGAAATTTCTTTATTGTAGATAAATTGATGTAATCATTATTCAAACATGTCTGTATTCATTTTATTAATAGTTTCAGTTCATTATGTTTATTTTTGGTTTTGTTGATTGTTTTGTTTTATTTTCCCCTGAAGGTTTTTGTAACGTTTTAATGATTTAATTACAAGTATGTGTATTGTCATTGATGCAGGACTTCATTATTTTATTTCCAGAGGGCTCTTCAGATATCCAGACCACCTATTATAGGGGGATGGATATTACAGAGAGTTTTGACTTGGATGACTAGTACAAGAAGAGAGAGACAAGTATGTGTAGACCTAAGAAAGGTAAGTCTACATAGGAGACTGAGGGCAAGTCAAGGATTTAGTTGCCTTTAAAGAGATGAAAGGAGATGAAGATTTGGAGTTAAAAGTCTTCTGAATATTTTTATAATATGATGAGGAGTTTGATTCATGGTCATTAATACTGAGACATCAAGACTTATTGTCACTACCACTTGATTGAAAATCAAACCAGAATGTTACAATGTTTTAAATACAACTCAAGTTATATAATTCCTTTTGACATAAATCTACAACTCTTAATATCTTTTTTATTTTTATTTTTTTCTTTATTGAAATGTAATTTATATATTATGTCTTTACTCCAATTTAAGTGTATGAGAACTCTTAGTATCTTTAAATTTTAAAGGTTATATTTGGAAAATAGACATGGTTATGACTTACTAAAGAAGCAACAGAATTCTAGCCTTCTTAAAATAGAGTGTGTGTTAGTGTATATGTTTAAAACGCCCTTTCCATCTGGCTTAAACTTTCTTCCAGATCTGTTACATCTGGTCATCAACTTTGACCTTGAGATGCAATTTAAAAATCACCCTACCATCTGGCATTCTTTCTAGTCTTGCTCCTGAGATGAGACTTCAGAAACACTCATATTGTCACAACAGTGTAGTACACTGAGGCTGCTAGTTCTTGGCTCAGATCTTGATTAAAAATGTTTTGCCTGCCTTATCTCTGGACACTGTTTTTGCATTAATTTTATATTAATAAATGTTATAATATATTGGGAGAAAAAAATTGTAAATTATACATCCAACAAAGGACTAATATCTAGAATCTACCAAGTACTCAAACAAAACAGCAAGAAAAAAACAAACCACCTCATCAAAAAGTGGGCAAAAGACAGGAACAGAAATTTTTCAAAAGAAAATAGAAAAATAAGCAACAAATACATGAAAAAATGTTCAATATCAATAATCACCTAGGAAATGCAAATTAAAATCACAATGAAATACCACCTTATCCCTGTCAGAATG
Organism: Lepilemur ruficaudatus; assembly: GCA_963574885.1. NCBI lineage: Eukaryota > Metazoa > Chordata > Mammalia > Primates > Lepilemuridae > Lepilemur > Lepilemur ruficaudatus. The sequence goes on from CAUYRT010020187.1 coordinate 43,441, forward strand.
GCCAGTATTAAAAAGTCAAAAAACAATAGATGGTGGTCTGGATATAGAGAAAAAGGAACACTTACACACTGTTGGTAAGACTGCAAACTAGTATAACCTCTATGGAAAACAGTATGAAAATTCCTCAAAGAGCTAAAAGTAGAAATAACACTGGATTGAACAATACCACTCCTGGGTATCTATCCAAAGGAAAAGAAATGATTTTAGCAAAAAGACCACCTGCAGTTGAATGTGCATTGCAGCACAATTCACAATTGCAAAGATATAGAATCAACCTAAGTGCCCATCAATTCAGGAACGGATAAAGAAAATGTGATACACAAACACACACACACACACACACACACACCATGAAGTACTATTCAGCCATAAAAGGAATGAAATAATGTCATTTGCAGCAACTTGGATGGAACTGGAGACCACTTTTGTATGTGAAGAATCTCAGGAATGGAAAAACAAACACCACATGATCTCACCAACAAGTGGGAGCTAAATGATGGGTACACATGAGCACAAAAAGACATAAAAGACATTGGAAAGGGGAAGGGGAAGGGGGCAGTGGGGTGAGGAATAAACATTTACCTATTGGGTACAATTAACACTGTCCTGGTGGCAGGAACATGAAAGCCCTGACTTTGGCATTATACAGTGTATCTGTTTAACAAAAACATGTGTACCGTGTTGATATTTTGAAATAAAATAAATAAATAAATGTTATATTAATTATGCAGATAAATCTTCCCTCCTCTATATTTCAAATAATTTAAAGGAAGGTGTATGTTTTTTTTGTTTGCCTTTTTTACTACCCCAATACCCAGTAAGACAGCATAGTGTTTTGTAAAGACACATTGAACAAATAAATCAATGAATTAGTAACTTGATTTCCCTTTTCCGAAAAAACCTCTTTTCTTAGCTATACATTTTTTGCCCAATAAGTCTCATGTTAAATGTCAGACCTTATCCAATAACACAGGCTCTGGCCCTTACCACCCAAAATATTCATGCCTGAAATGTGCTATCTGGCATGGTAGTACAAAAGTTCATAAAATGTTGTCCTTTTCTTTGTAAATAAAGTGAGGGCTATGTGAATGTGGTTGCTTTACATTCTATTTGATTCTACTTTTGCAGAGTATAGATTTACATAACTATCATTTCTCTTTAAACTATTATACAGAGAGCTAGAAGTATATAATTTATAATAAACCAGAGACATCAAGACAATTAGTTTTTAAATTACTCAATTGCAACAAAAACATGTTGCTTCTTACTGTGAAAATAGAAACAACTTTCATAGCTTGGAGGGCTTTTAAAAAAGAAAATAGAAACAACAGCAAAAATACAGTTACATTTGTGGGGTTTTTTTTCTGGTCACAGTTCAGTGACTTCAGCAAAACGTTCTGAAACTTGCTATTTGTCAGAATAAATGTCTCATTGGTGAAAGAAACAAAATTATAAAAACAGAGAGAGAGATCAAACAGACAAAAAACACAAGAAAATTTAGCCGGAGTCAAGAAAGCCTCTATTTCGTTTCAAATATTTATAACTGATATAATTTTAGTTTACCTATTTGTAGCAAAATAGAATTGTTTCAGTAACATATTATGCTCTTACAAAGGTGAAAAAAAGTCTAACCCCTACCATCTCCACAGGAATGACTATGGTCACATGTAAATATAAAGTTTCCTACACATCTGTTTCATAATCCTCCTCCCACATGTGATCAGCCAAAGAATTTGAACGTGTCCATGGCTTTAAACCAGCTGCCATGCTCAAGGAGTCCTTCCTGGAAAGACTTCATTCAGTGAGCAGGCATACAGACTGCCATTCTTGGAAATAAACTACGAGGCATCAGAGAATGTCCTTTTCCAGCAATTGAGCTGCCGTGTATTCTCAAATGTAACACTAATCTAAAAAAGACCTTCTTCTTGATTTTCACTTATGATATAAACATTTACATGGAACCAAGATGTGAGGCAAATCAAGGGTTGCCACAATGTGAATTATCTCAGTGAAAAACATTGCTCTGCTTTTACAATTTATGTGCACGTTTGAGTCATATTTCACTCATGTATACTTTTCTTATGAAATAGGCAACTAAAGTTTTGTACAGAAATTGATGTGTGCTTTCTTTTTAAACATTGTCCTACATCTTCCTTTCTTTTCTACTTTTTTTCCCCTATAATATGGTAGGTACATCCAAACGTAGAACCTAGGGCACACATTGACCTGTTATAGCAAAATTCATATTGGAAGCTAGCCCATCATAAAGCTTCACTTCTTTTAACTACCATAAATGGAAAACTACAGTAAAAACATTTAACCCCGATAAAAGTGTAAAATTTTCATTGAAATGAAATATTATATATTTTATTGTTTTGTATTCTTCTTATGTAAGACAACTAAAAACAAGACAATTTAAATAAGAATAAGCTGTAAAAAGTTAAGGCTAGATAATTAAATTTTTCTTTTATTAAAAAAATCAAGAAGCATCCTAAAATGTCAATTAAAATTAGAGCAGAGCATGAGAATGGAAGATTTTAAATGGTAAATGCAATGATGTAGCCCTAAAAATAACAAATTCTATATGATAAACAGAACAAAAGGTTTTGGATGGATCTCACTTCAGGAGATAGAATTTTTCAAATGAACAAATGTTTAGTAAAGTTGACAGAAAGTTCTTGATGAGGCTTGGGTTAAAATTGTAAATATTCTTCTCAGAAAAACCACAAGAATACCGTTAAATACATTTAATTAATATGCAAACTCTAAAGAACTATTAAGCTTCAAAGATAATTAGTAGTAATAGCAGTAGTAGTTGTAATAGTAATGATAGTAGTACTTGATAATAGTACTACTAGCAGTACTAATAGTAGTAATAGTTCATGTTTATTAAGTACCTACTCATGCCTACTATATGTAGTAAATGAAACGTATTAATAAGCATATTGTCCAAAATCAGTAAAGCTAGTATGAGGTAGAGCTAGAATATGAAACTAAATGGTCTAAGTCCAGAGTCTGAACTGCCGGTCACTATGCTATACTGCCTGCATTTGTATGATCATTATCAACATTTGGGGTATGAAAGTATAGATATTAACTAAGTTCTTAGAAATATTACATTTTAAAATATGTTTTTACAGCTATTTCTTAATTATTTTATGTCAATATTATGTCAGTTACAGGTATTTGAAAGTGGAGAAAAAGGATGAGCAGGGGGAAAAAGCAGTCTAGACAGACAATAGAAACAAAATCAGTATTTTCAAAACCATTTAAATGTTGTTCTAAATTTGTCTATCTTCAAAAGCTTCTAAACGGAGATCAATAAAAGAAAAATGGAAAAAAGAAAGGAAACAAACTTACATTCCATTATGCAGTGAACATGGACAATTTCTCTTTTTAAATTGATGCAGTATTTTACCAGTCATGTTAGTGTATTTGCTTGCCTCATTCATAGCCCATTCCAGAGCCTCTACCCCATCTAGAGTTTCTGGGTTTGACTGTTCTGGTATCACATGAATCCAAAGCCCTGGACATAGCTCGTTTCTTCAGGATAGACATGCAACTCACAGGCTGCATGGGATACATGGGCTGAACTGACCCAATCAGATTATTTCTCTGAAGAATTTCAAAACACAGGCTGTAGTCAACCAGTTATTGCATTTTATTATTTTAAATACCTACACAAAAACAATAATGAAAGTATTTGCTTTGTGAGGGCCATAAAAACGCCATGAAATGTGAGGGGTTTTACTCAAGCAGGCATATTTTCTTGCAGAAAGAATGCAAGATTAAGCTTTAACTAGAATTGTGTTAAGATATGGGACTAGAATATGCATGAATTTAAAAAAAAATGTGTCAGGATACCTGCTTTGCCATTATCTAATCACACTATTTACTTCTATTTTTAATTTTTTATAATTTGAGTTGCATTTTTTGATTATTGGCAACACTGAATGTATATATGTAATTATTAGTCATTTGCATTTCTTTAATTGTCTTATCTCTTACTTAGTAACATTTATTATTAAGTTTTCTGATTTGTCAGACATTCTAATATTTGCATATTGAAATTCATTGATTTTTATTTTCATTGTTTTTCAGAAAAGGATGTCTTTCACTATCTCTAGAGTCATAAAGCATTCATCTATATTTATCCATTTTTTTCACTTCTTATTATAACTTTAGCATGTAAATTTGGCAAGTAGATGCAAATTTAGTATGTAAACATAGTATATTGTGTAAGTGTACGATTTGATATTTTCCCAAATGGTAAAATATCTTCTCACTTTTTGGTGGATATTCAATCGATTTTCTATTGGTACATAACAATTCCATTCCCCTCACCCATGCCAAGTGTGAGTATACACCCACACAAACACACACACACACACACACACACACACACAAGAATTACCTAGAATTAACACAGAGTTAACACGTACACACAAGCCCTTCCAGTGGAATATCTTCTGTCTCATTGGTTTTTCTTGTCAATTTTGTTTTTTACCAAAATGTCAAACTTTACTCTTCTACTTACTGTAACTTTACTCTGTACTTTCATTTCCAGTAGAACCAGTTACCATGCTTTGCTCTTCTTTTGCATGTGATTACTTCATTTTACCCTGTATTTGTAATGATGCTCTCAGTTGCAAAATACAGGAATCAACTCAATCTAGGCTAAGCAAGAAAAAAAGAGATTTATTGGTGTTTTTATCTCGAAATCCCAAGCTTAAAAGATGTCTTCAGGTTTTCCCTATAAATTGGCCTCATTCTTCTTTCTGCAGACAGACTTACTTCATACCCTGGGAAAACATGGCCTTTGACAGATTCAGCCTTACATCAGCCCAGGGTCATCCAGGAACAGAGATGTTTTATCTTTCTTAATACTTTTACATAAAAGCTCAAGATTTCATCAGATTTTTGTGTCAATAACTGTGACTTGAAGGATAAGGAACTTTCATTTTGGCCAAGTTAAGTTCCTACTTTTAAAATTGGAGACAGAGTTCAGTGATTGCGACCCCCACCTGAGCCACATGGATGGGGGATGCATCTTCTCAACGTAAGTCTGAGTGCTATTTCCAGAAGAAATGGAGAAGGAATCTAGCAACACAAAAATAAGAGATGGCATGGTGCAGCTATAAAAGTCAATGTATTAGAAACTTTTAATCACCACTTAGACTTTATTTTGCACAAATTGTACTTTATTTTGCACAAATTTTGCTATTTTTCATGAAATAATTTTGCATATGAAGTAGGATGTTAGAATACAGGAAATAATTTTGCTTCATCTGGGAATTTATTTCTTTTTTTCTTTTGCTGTTCTTGTGAAATTTGTAAAATTTATATACAATCATAATAGCTCTAGAATACATAGCAAATCTTTCACTGTTGTTGTACATTTAAATAAATTTTAAGAGTGAACTAGAGTGAATCACCAAATAGCAATACCATCACATAAGCTGATTTAAAACAGTATCTCTAAGAGTTTATACATAATAAAAATCAAAATGGAGAGCGGTCTGTACAGCATACATTTTGGCAAAATACTATATTTTCCCTTTGCACATGAAGACAAATGACGTGGCTAACTTCACCAGAAGTTTATGTGTAACTGAAACCAAATATATTCTGCTTCCTGGAAGCTAATTTTGAATAGTCAATTTGTAAAACAATGTTATAAAAAGCTGACTGAAAGTAAACCTTAGATTTTAGAAGATTTCATATATGCTAGAGTAAATTTAGTTTCTGGAGAACTTTGACATGACTCATAATTTAAAATAAGTAAAAAAATTAGATGTAAAAAGGATAAATCCTAGTTTTAGTTTTATCTTCCAGCTAGAATTATGAAAATCCATTCACTATTATGTTGGTTTTATGCATGCATTCTACTTCTTACATAATGGAAACTAGAATGCATACGTGCAAAATACATACTAATTTTCAAAATAGCTACAAATTAACAGCTTTATCTAATTTTTTTTTAAAATTTTTTAAAATTTTAAAATTTTCACTTCTTAACAGACTTTCAGTTTGTTCACTATGAAAGTGTCTTCATCATTTCACCTGGAATGTGTAATAACACTAAATGAGAGAGTAGATTATGATGATAGTAAGGAAATGACTCAATTAAATCTAATTATCAGATTCTGTTATTTTTAAAGCTCATCCTTCTCTGTCTTTTCGATGGAAATTTCCCCAGAGATTTCACTCTTCAGTCGAACAGATTTGAAGAAGCTAAACTCCTCTCTCTTCTTTGATTCTCATCATGATTCTTGGTTTGTAAAGCAATCAAGGAAATAAAACACTCCTATAAACTCTTACAAATATGCTTCCTTTATGTAAGGCTCTTAATGAAATTCAGGCTATATTTAAAGTCAGAGTAGCAAAATATTTAATTTTAAAGGAAAGTTATACTGGTATACATTTAGCTAAAATTATGTGGCTAGGTAGATATAAGAAGTATATTTAATATTAATGTGCTATGATGTAGCAAAAATGGATTAAAACAATTTTGAGTTGCTTCACAAAGAATAAATAAAACCAATAGATCAGACAGGCGTAGCCTACACAATGAAGGTGTTCTCTAACAATAAGAGTTATTCCTGACCCAAGTGGTTGCTAATGTATTGGCTATTTTCTAAAGGAATGCACAAAGAAAAAAAGAATTGGATGGTTTCTAAGTTCGCATCAGATCTGAGATCCTGGTGACTAATACTTTAACGGACCAAAAGAGTTTTAAATTCCTTTTTTAAAATCATATTGTGCAGCATAGCTCTCAATATTTTATTAATACTATTTGATGATCCAGATCACAAAGCCAAACTTTCACAAGACAAAAAAATTATATATATATATATGTGTATATATATCTCCTCTATAAAATTGGCTCTTTTTCCATTATAGAAAACACTATGAAGGTTCCTCAAAAAATTAAAAATTGAACTTCCATATGATCCAGCAATTTCATTACTGGTATACATGTCCACAGGATTTGAAATCAATATGTCAAAGAGATATCTGCACTTCCATGTTTATTGTAGCATTATTCATGATAGGCAAGATATGGAATCAACCTAAGTGTTCATCAATGGATGAATGGATTTAAAAAATTTGGTATATATATAAACAATGAAATACCATTCAGCCATAAGAAATAATGAAATTCTGTCATTTGCAACAACATGGATGAACCTAAAGGATGTTATGTCAAGTGAAATAAGGTAGACACAGAAACATAAATACTGCATGATCTCACTCATGTGGAATCTAAAAAAATTGATCTCATACAAGTAAAGGCTGGGGTGGGTAGTAGGGAGAGGGAGATGTGTAGAGGTTGCTCAATGAGTACAAAGTTACACTTAGAATAGAGAAATGCTGGTGTTCTATTGGACAGTAGGCTGACTATAGTTAACAATATTGTATTTCAAAATAGCTGGAAGAGATGATTCTGAATGTTCTCACCACAAAGAAATGACAATTGTTAGAGGAGATTTGCTAATTGCCCTGATTTGATCATTGCACAATGTATACATGTATCAAAACCTTACATCTTACCCTGCAAATACATATAATTATGTCACAATTAAAAATAAAGTAAAACTTAGAAAAAACTAACCACATATTTCATAGCCGTGCATCAAATATAATTAAAAATATCGAATATAATTATAATTTCAAAAATCTTTTTTTGATACAGCTAATGTCAGTTTCATTTTATGTTGTTGACTCATTTCTATTTTCCTCTGAAAACAATGAAGAGAAAGACATTACCTGAGCATGCCGTCAGAGAAGCCCTCATGGAGAAGACAGGATATTTTCTATTTTGGCAATAAGTTATAAACATTACCCTAGAGTACACAAAAAGAAAGCTAAGTTACTAAATGAATAACATGCATACTATTCAACAACTAAAACAAATTAGGGCAACAGATGAAAATATGAACAAAGGCCTTAGTTCTTTAACTTCTTAGAGAGACCCAATATCACAGAAATAACTGCACTAAGTCCACCTTTTTTATTTAACTTTATTTCTTGAATTTGATTTATGTAAAGTATAGCACACTGTATTTATTTGTCTTTAATGTCAAAACTAAGAAAATGCTGTAAAGTATTTCTATAAAGTCATAATTTCAAAATTATGAAAGCAGGCCTTAATGCATACACACAGTTAATGCACAGTAAATGAGTGATTTTTATGACTTCTTACTTGCTAAAAAATAACAAATCTGTCTACAGAAGCATCTTCAAATATATGAGAATAACTATATCCAAAGAAAACAGTTTCTTCTGATGTTCTCTTGGTTAGTTGAGTTGCACTATCCCTCATAGTTTAGCGAGGTCAGGCAATTTGATTCCAACCATGGCTTTATTTGTTTATTTGCAAATCAGCAGCAGTTTGTTAAAAAAAAATAAAAATACATCAAAAACACTATTTTTAACCCCTCTCCCTAATGTCTTCTTTGATTGAGAATTTCATTAATAGTATCAAAATCTGTAAGGAAGGAAAAGATTAAAATAGGATGCAAGTCCAAATTGTGATGTCTCTTCACCCTATAATTATTTCAAGGCTTTGGTGGTAGGAATAAAAGAGAAAACCAGAATTTGATATATTGTATAACTGAATATTGGAAATGCATAGAAGTATGGTAGAAACAATTCTGGGTGGAAGAAGATATTTGGGTTTTAGCCTTGGCTTTATAACAACTAACTACATGATTTGGAAAGTCATTTTACTTAGTTATTAAACTTTATAATCTGTAAAATGAACGATTACTAGATAAATCATTTTCAAACTTGTATTTTTCCATGAAGTCCACCATGAAGGTGTACCACACAGATCTCTCTTCAAAAGAGAGCTTTCTCCAAGAATTTAGTCAGTTAGCAACCTCCAGGTGCTGCACCTTTGGAATCTGCTGTGGTGCTTATGCCAAGACTGCTTTCTTTCCAGGCTGCTCCCAAAGACTGAGAACAGTCGGAATACAAGAACTGTGCCATTTTTGCCTGATGTCGGTAATTTCCTCTACTGGGTAATCTTCACTCTGAGTCTGTCCATCAGCCTGGAGGAACTTTCTCAGAGATGCACTATATTTTGAAGCTTTCCCCATATAATCCCTTTTTCTACCCTCTCTTTCTTCACACGTATCATATCAACATTGGGGTCTAGAGCTCACCCACTTGGCAGCCATGACAATGTACCTCACAGGCATCTGACTGCAGTGAGAAGAATTGATCAAGGGCCTCATTTTCTGGGTTCTGATATCCATTGCCAAGCTTTCAGAAGACTACACATTCCATAGGATGCTCCCTGCCAATGACTGAGCATAGCAGGGATGCTAAGGCAGTCCCACTGCTCTGAATGGGAATCCTCTGAAGGCCAACTTTGGCTTGGGAACTCCTCTAAATGTCTTGCTGACCCTCTATAAGATCATACAGCTGTTTAGATGCTTCCATTCAAACTTCTTTCTCCTTTCTTTAGAATAGGGCTTGCATTATGGTTTGAAAGTTATCCTAGCCTTCTCCAGCCTTCTGATTTTTCACATAATCTTTCTGATATAAAATCCTTATATTTTTAATTCCATCTTGGCTTCTGCTTCTCTGAGGACTATGACTATCACACTCCACCTATTCCTGCTCCCTCTCACCTTTATCCTTCACAGGTATTTCTAACAATCAGTATCTTACACTCCAAGTTCTGTATTGGCATCTGCTTTGTAAAGTCTCCAAACTGACACATATCCTTTCTTTGAATATAACTCAACAGGAAAGTTGAGGATGTGTGATGCATGGCTCAGGGGCCAAAGGATTCCTCACTCACTACCACTCCATCCCACCACTCTGCCTCTAGTGATCCCTCTCAAACATCTTTGAGAAATGTTTCAGGGTGTGGGGAACACAGTCTGAAAATGCCTGAACAAGATGTTCCTAACACATTAAATGCTATAATTTTTATAGCATTTAAGGTCTTCTTAGCAATCCCCCAAATCTGAAATTTTGCCTTGAATTACCCTGCTCCATGCAAGAAAAAAAATATCCCATCTGAATTATAACAGTGGTTTCCATTTGATAGAAATTGATTTTGCTTTGCCAAAATTTCAAATTTCAACTGAGTTTATAGAACCAGACTTTCTTCTTCCTGTGCCTCTCAACAAAGTCTTCTCAAGGAATCAGAAAAAGAGTAATGTTAGTTCTTGGATAATCTAAGATGCACTGGAATAACATCATATCTCTGGAAAGTGGGAATCTAAATGTTCACGTACAAACTGGAAAGGACCCAACACATGAAATCAGTTAACTTTGAAGTCTCTCTCTCTCTCTTTTTTTTTTTTTTGAGAAACAAGAAAACTGTCATAAGGATACAGGCAGTAGGTTTTCGTGGATATGAATCTTGAAATTGTTTATCAGACAGTATCAATTTAACTTTAAATTAGGTTAAGTATGGTAATCATTTAGATTTTTCATTTTATATGAAGCTCAATTGTAATAAGAAGATAATTAGATAGAACAAATATAATTTTTTAAATATTAATGCAAAGTTACAAATTCTATTATTTTAAAAAATTATCTCCTCAAGGAAAAACTTTGTGTCTTTCCTTTTTATTTCATAATCTTTCATAAAACTTCTAATCATATCATAAGATTATAACTGAGGGCTAAGTAAAGAATGCAATTCAGAAAGGATGGAAAGTTTTATCAGTGGACAAAATATATGCAATAATGTCTTATTTTTTCACATAGATGACAGAATAAGATATTCAATTAAGCTGAATTTCCCACTATTTTAAGTGGCAAAATCTAGTATACTTTTCCCTTTCTCAATTTTAATCTGTTACTTCTTTGTTAGAGTTTTATTCTCTCTCAACACCACTTGGTTATTGTCTCTACCTTTCTGTGATTTGGGATATTAGACAGATTTTTTAAGAATAATATGAGAATTAGTAAAAGGAAGATCAGAAAAAAATTCCATAACATTGGTGTAAAAATAACTCATGTCGAATCTGTTACAGACAAATATTTTTTGGAAGTTGAAGGGAACTGAGTAGAGATCACTTCACCTGATGATTTCATTTTTGCCTATTCATATTTCAATTAAAAGCTTTCTATTCAGTATCTAAAATGATTCTCACTGGTTAACCTGAGCCTTACCTTAGGCTAATGACTACTATAAGGAAAATGAAGTAATCTTCATTATCACATTTATTGCTGTGCTGTATAAATGTGTGTGCGCATGCTTGCATTTCGGGGTGCATGTGGTTAGAGCAAAGCGAAGGCTGGAGCAGAAAAGAGGAAAGAGAGAGAAAAGAAATATTTCTAAATTTTGACAACAAAAATGTGTGTAGACATTATACAACAAATAGATGGTGTTGGATATATAATAAAGCAGTTCCTAAAGAAAACTGCCCTATTGACACAATCATTAGAGATTTTAATAAAATAGATAAAGTAATACAGCTTGTCACTAATGGACTTTCAGAGTCTTTGAACAGCAAGGATCAAATTTGAACTATGTTGATGTCACTGGTCCATGCGGTTTTTGATTAGTTTCCTTTCAGTTGGATCTGGAATGCGAATTGCTCAGATCCTTTGACTACTATAAGCATTAAAAGGGCTATTTGCTCACTTTATTCTGATGTGTCATCACTTTTCTGGGCTCATTAGAAAGATAAACATGGTTTATACCTATGAGATATGGTCAACTCAGCAGGCATTTAAAACATTAAAGACATGTGTTCCTCTTCAAAAAAGAAGAGGCTGTGCAAGCTGTAACTTTCTAAGTCTAGAGTAAATAGGAATCATTATGTCTTTTGTTGTAGGCAATCAGTCGCCTAGAGTTTTACATGTGATCCTGGCTGGGTTGGAAAATTTTATTCACATTATTTATTCTCTTTTCTATTTCAGCTTTGAATAGTTAATTTCTTAAATTGACTTTCCTTTGGGAGATCTAGGAAAATGTTTATATTTTATCACCAACATAGATGCTGTCATACCTCCTCTATCAAGTCTTTTCTGACCATAGTCTGTCTTCTCTGATCAGAATTTAACTTGCTTCCTCTACCATTAGTTTTTCACATTCTACTTTGTATTGTAATTTCTTTTGCAAATATTATCTCCATAAATATTCTTTTACATATATTATCTCTGGGAATAGATTTTAAGATACATGAAAGTCAGGCATTTGTCTTAAATCTCTATATATTTCCTAATTCCTCACGTCTTTCCTTCACTGAATCTTGATACAGTTTTGCAAAATAAATTTTTTCAACAAATAACTTGATTTTTTTCTCTGTGTAACTATCTCACTCTGTATTTTTACTTGAGATATGTTCTGATAATGCAAATAAGATATTAAATACAATTGAAAATTCTTTTGGTATTTGATGATCCTACACCCTAATTTACAAGTCAAATACCACAAACTCTAGAGAAGAATCAGTTACTTTTATATTTATATGTAATTTTTTCAAATATATAAATTATACGTTCATTAAAAATGATTTGTCATCTAGATTACAACCCACCTGGAAACATAAAGCAGAATTAAGGCATTCACTCTGCCTCTTGCACAATATTCTTCAATCTTACCATTGGCTTTTGCAACTGCAAAATAAAGATTTTGGAATGTCAAGAAATATGGACAAAAACATTCCTAAGAGTGTGGGTGTGGAGTGTGTGTGTGTGTGTGTGTGTGTGTGTGTATGTGTGTGGGGCAGGAGTTAACAATTAATTATGTTGGATGTCAAGGTATTAGAAGAAGTCAAAGAAAAATAAATCAAGGTAAGCAGGGGTACAGACAGTGATGGAGATTCGGTGCTAAAATTGACACAATGGTTAGAAAAGATTTTATGATGAGGTTACGCTTAAGGAAAAAAACTTGAATGAATAAGCCATTTGACTATTCAACAAAGTTCCAAGAAGCATAACAGTAAGTGCTGTTAATTGTATCAACCCTGATTGATAAAAATGGTAAGTGGCCTTGTATTGTTGACACAGCCTGAGCAAGGGAAAATATGGCAGAAAAAATACAGCTGGGAAGGTAGCCAAGTGTCTGGTCACAGGAACTTGCAGAACTCATAAAGAATTGTAGATTATGTATGTAGTTAAGTCACATTTGGGACTCTGAATCTTAGGGACTAACTGTAAAATACAAAGATGGTTTCTTTGTTAGTTTTTGTTGTTGTTACCTTCTTTTAAATGATGGTAACACCAGAGCTGAGTACCATGGAACATCAAAAGGGTTTAGTGACCCTGAGAGCACAGGTGTGGCATTAGCAGCGACTGTAAGGGGACAGTGACCTTCAATCAGTGATTCGGGGGTTTTAATTGGACCATTTGCATGGCATATTTCAGCTATATTTTCACTGGAAACCTTCTTTGGTCTCTTCTTTGCAGCCAAAGAACTTCAAAAACCAGGTACTGTCTACATGTAAGAGACATTATAGTCAAATGTAACTTCTACCATCAAATAAATATAAATTAGAAACTAGAGGAATTTAATTGGCTCTGGTTAGACCAGAGGTCTGATCCTCAAGCAGTAAGCCACGAAACGGAAGCCCAGTCCTCTGTATTGGGAGCTTTTTCCAGTTATGTGGGGGGAAATTTTTAGCAAGGCAGACACTGCAAAAATCTCTTCTCCAATTACATTGACAGAGACTGACACAGTAAGAATAGAGATCAGAGAAACTTGTATCTCTCGGTCAAAAACAAAGAAGAAATACTTGGGAGATAAGACTGGTGGCAAAGTGACTGTAACATCAACATTCATTCATTCATTTGTTCAACAAGTATTTATTAAGTGGCTAATGTGTACAGGTACCTCAAGATCCTGTGGTACAGTGATGGTCAAGGAGTTACTGTCACTCATGTACTACATTCTGTGTGGTGCTTTTCATTCCTCCTCCCACTGCCCAAACTAAAATCCTAGAGGAGAAAAGCTTTCAAGGAGGGGTCAGAAGCTCTTTCCTTGGAAGGGGAGAAAAATTCCAGGAGACAGAGCTGCTGGTGTGTTTTTTCAAAGGAGAGAAAATCCAAACACCTTTCTGATCATATTAGCTTAATAGTTGTTAATTTTTAAGGTTCGCATTTGAATCACCTGGGAAGGTTTTTAAAAAGTCCCAAAGCCTAGCCTGTATCCCAGACTAGTGAAATCAGCATCTTTGGGATGAATAAGACCCAGACATCGATATTTTTTAAAGCTCCCCAGGTGATCCCAATGTCCATCCAAGATTGAAAATCACTTTAATAGCTTAATATTTATCTTGTGTCCTCTCATATATTTTCCAGGGCCAAGCATCTACTTCAGAACATATGTATACACGTGCATGTAGATATGTTCATAAATATATATGTGTGTGATTTATGTGTATGGCGGAGTTATTATTTGAGGGCAGCAGGGATTATGTGACTGCAAATATATTTGGGGGTATTTTATTTTAACGTGCACATCCAAGCCCCTCTGTAGGCTGTGGCAATTCAATATAACAAATCAAATTTAATGTAACTGAAGAGAGGAATCCACCTAAATCTATGTAAACCCTATAGTAATTAAACAATAATTCAGCAGTAGCTTCTGACTAGAAGTCATAATGCTGTCTTAAATCCATGATTTTGTGTGCTGCCCTAATTTTTCTATACGAAAACAGCATAGCCTCTCTCAAAAATTAGACTTTAAGCAACATGAAATCATTATTACTATAATTGTCTATTTCTCATCCATCTATTAGACATTGATGTCACTATTTCTTATTGAACGTTTGCTCTACCACCTATTTTTTGAAAGCTGCTTTCTTGCTTATGACTAATATATGTGTTATACACAGGTGGAACTTACACCGTCCCATAATTAGCCGTGCTGTGTCTGTATTTGTTTCTTCTTCTAGGATGAAGTAATTTCTTGAAAAATACTTTCCATGTCTTTCTGTTCCTCATCTTCTGCCAATTTGCTGATAAAATGACTTTTTAAGTCTCTCCCAAATCTTGCAATGATGGTAACAGACCCCGTCAAACAGAGGAAAGCTGCTTCTTTAGGAGCTTAAAATAAGTTTGGTTTAATAAATTAATAAAGTAATGAGCCATACAATTCACTTATATCCTCTGCTTTTCAGGAAGTGCATATTCTTTGGTGCAGTTAGAGAATCAGGTCAACATTAAATTGCCTCTATGTAAATAAATGATACAACAGCAGTAATTAAGAACTTTGAATACAAGAACATGGCCTGACATATATGAAAATCAAGAATTATTGACCTCGGGATTCAGCTAACCTGAATCTTTAAACCTTTTCTTGGGATAAACAAAAGCTTTATGCAATTTGATTCTCAGCCTTTCTCCTCACCCTTCCAATAGGATTCCAGCTGTGCCTTGTCAGATTTCATGATGTTATTATCAGATCTGGACAGATTGTGCTAATTATTCTGCTGAATGATGCCAGACTTTGAACATTGAATAACAATATTTTGCTCCTATTGAAATGATTTTAAAAACTGATTTCATCACAATGTTTCTATTGCTTATTGTCTTGTTGGTTTGTAATAAAAATGGGGTTTGCGATATTGATACAATTTTGGGATGCATGACAAATGCTCCTTTTAGCAGTGCACAGACAGGCATAGACCATACAGAGGTTTAGTGCTGAAGACTCAAAGTCTGTTGCTCTTGGCTTCCCGGCCTTTTTACATTGTTTGGTATAAAGAGCCTCTGACCACCTTGATTTTGTTGCTACTACTACTGCCAAATATAGCAAAACTATTGTAAGACACATCGCTTTGAGTTATGTCCTGGGAGTTTTTGTTAGTGTTGTAACTTAGCTTCTCCACTCTAGTTCACACTCATAGCCCTGTGGATATCTTGATGATTTCCATATTATACATGGTTCTAAATATCCTACAGAAAAGAATTGTGTACGATGGTTATTGCTTCTGTGGTTATGAAAGAGGTTCATTCTAGGGCTAAGATTTTTTTTTTTATTGGTAAACAGTCCTTGAAATTTAATTATCTATGTGTTATTCTGATAAAACAGTTAACAGACCAAATACGTCTGAGGTAAGTGCAACCCACTCATAGTAAACAATGATGTCTTACTCTGAGGCTTTCCCTGAACTTCCACATCAGGTTATGAAATTTGGGTGTTCATCAGACTCAACAGAACAGTGCTTCTCAATTCAATGTTTGTACAAAATATCATATTTGGGGATCTTACTAAAATGTAATTTCTGATTCATAAGGTCTAGGGTATGACCTGAAAGCCTCATTTTTCAAACTTTCCCTAATGATACCAATGCTGCTTTTTCAAGGACCATGCTTTGAATAGACAGGAGCTAGAGAAATGGCTTAAATCCCAGATTCTTGGGTTCTATACTTCACTTACTAAATCACAATCTTGACAACAATCAAATTCTTTTTTAATTCCTCTGTTAATTCTGATGAGTAGCAAAGTTATTAACCATGAGACAATGTAAAGAGCTCCACAGGTTAAGCTACAAGCAATGTCCAATTCCTAATGAATTGTTTTGTCTAATTTCCTCCCAAACCTTGGGGGAAGCTCATCACATTAAGCACTCCTCAGAATTAGGTTCCTCAAATAAAAACCTGCATGAGAATGTGGTGCTTAATCAGGAAATACCTTTTCCCTCCACCATCCTTTCAATCTAAGGTAGGATATTTCTCGGAGAAAGGCTGCAAAAGCCTACAGATGCTGGGACAACAGAAGGCTGGCTCAAAGTGCTCATCCCCACCCATAACCATTACTGTGCTTTCATAGTATTTAAGCAGGCTTTGGACTGAGGCAGCTAATTCCAATCATGCACAATTTCTTGACATAAATGAAAACTTTTAATAGTCCATTATATACAGGGCTTCCAATTTTATTAACAATATCCCTAATGCTGAGACTCCATTTCTGACATTTTAAAAATAGTCTATGGTATTCAAACTGTAATGAATACCTTTATACAGAAATCTTTCTCTATTTTTTATCTCCTTAAAATATATTGTAACAGAGGAAATACTTGATGTAATTATTTTAAAGCTATCATATTTACTTATTTTATTATTCATTTTATTTAATTCTTGCAATAATACTGTGAAATTGATGCTATTGTCATCCCTACTCTATAGATAAGGGCACCGAGACTTGGAGCAGCTACCAATTTTTTATCCTTTTTTTAAGTGTGGTTTCTCCTTGTGATTATTCAGTGTTTGTGCTTTAGTGTTCACATTCTCTCCACCTTTATTTAATCTTCTCTCACATAAATTGTATTTCTCTCTCTTTTACCTTTGTTTTCTTCCAAAGCTTCTGACATCTCTTACTGATATCACCAATTAAGGACAGAGTAGTTGAATTTTTCTCTCAGTATTATTAATAACAGTACTGACGTTGCAATTGCATTTTTAGTTTATTTGCTTTCTCATCTTATTTCAATCATCCTCACTTTGTTTAGCTTATTGTGAAATTTTTAAAAATTTCATTGGTAATCAAAAAGATTCTAAAATTTTAGATGTACCTCTTACATGTGTTTTGTTAGGACAATGATTCCCTCATAAATTTTGTAGAATCTTTTCATCAATTCTGACTTAGTTCGGTGTCCCACAAATGGACTCTGGATGGAAATGTTCATGCAGACGTTAACTAAATTGTGCACTCGGGAACAACACTTCTAATAAAGTGAGGGAAGCAGGATTGGGAGGAGACCAATTGCAATTGTAATGCAATTGCAAAACACACATCAGCAGTCCCACAGTTTGCCTCGAGAGTAGTCTGAAGGCAAGGCAAAGGTTCCATTTTATACTCCCACTTCTGCACCAGTGATTAAGAGGAATTTCTGGGGAGGGATAAAGCTCTGAGATCTTAGCAGCCAAAGTCCTTTCATATGGGAGAATAAGTACTTCAGACTTTAATGGACAGTGCATCAAAGGATCTACTGCCACCCAAGGGGGATGCAAAATCATCTCCAATCGTGCTCAGCCCACAGAGCCTAAAGTTGAGAAATTGGGAAACACAGCTTCCAAAGTGTGTGACTGGGAGTGATGGCACTTATGCCTCTTGGTTTCAGGGCCCAAGCATTTTACCATTTGGATACATAGCACACAATAATATTCATTAATTGAAAATGTATATGATGTCCTCATGAAGAATGATGCCCCCTCCTTGCAAGGTATCTTCTCTGAGCTGATCTTGCAGCTGTACCTTCAAAAGACTACTCTTCATTGCAAAGTCCACAACTTTGGGGGAAATCCAGGGATCGGGGGAAAAAAACACTTGGTGAATGTGTGGACTTAGAAATTTTGTAAGCCAGACCTTTATCAGGATTTCATTTATTACCAATTTCCCATATATCTCCAGTTTAACAGTGGCACCAGGATTGCACTGAGACTCAGGTTTTCTGTATCAACTCAGACCTTGTGTCCTATATCCAAAATTCTTATTTCCCTCTTCTCTATACATAGTTGCAAGTAAATAGTCATGAGTTTATTTGGAAAACGACTGGGGGGTATCATTACTGTACACATTTGCAGCAGTGTTGCAGGGTCTTTCCTCTTGGGGACTTGGCCTTTCCTTTAGCCAGTGAATTCCAGTTTTAAAGCTGGCTGAAGTCTGAAAACTGAGCATGAGAATGTGACATTTTATTGGGGAGGCTGCCTTCAGCCTCCTCTTTAAATATCTTTGATTTCTTTTGACTGTATAGTTTAAGCAATATTCCCATTGGCTTCCCTACTATCTTGTGCCTAAGAACATGCTGTTTTATTTGTTCAATAGCTCTCTATGGGTCAGAGTCATGGACTGCCACTCAGACCTTGCTACTTATTATGGTAATTGTTCCCACCTGACTCCTGATGATTAAGTGCTGTCAGCTGGCTTTTATTAGCTCAGCCTCCTTATTACTTGCAGGGGGCCCTGTTCTGAATCAGCATTTTCTATGGTGAACCTGGCCTACAGAGGGCAACCACCACTGAGCTTCTCCGTGATACTGGTTTCTTCCTATCACATGTTCCTTTGATAGATGGAATGCCCTTGGGCCCTCCAACGGAGCAGAGTCGCCCGGTGGTTTTTCAGCCTTACCTAATATAGTCACTCCAGCATGATACCTCAGTGAGCCTTTGAGCCCTTCCTCTACATAAAGCTTAGGCCATCACTTTTTCCACACTTCAAAGGTAATTGTTCCAAGGTAACATATGAGCACTGTTTCCCGAGGTTGCTGCCAGAATGTTAAATCTCTTATTATGGAAGAACTTTTTGTCAACATGGGACTTCTTTACAGAAAGTCAACAAAACACTCTGTTTTTCACATTTCAGTTTACATTGGTGATCATTCATATCCAGCCTTTCTTTTCTTTTTCTCTCTAATGCATCCATAGCTTCCAACAAAAATGACCCAGTTTTGTAGTATTTGCTACTTCCCCATATCTCTAATGCTTTAGAAGTTCCGTTAGGCCGTACATTGCTTCCACAGGTATCCCATCTCATTTACCATCAGAGAGTTTCCACAATTGCTTCACTACGGAACATCAAGAGCTATCAGTCCACTACTGCTCATCAGAGATAAGGTTTTCATTACCATCTGCCAGACAGGTGATTTGACCCTCAATTCCCATTTTAGAGTCTGGTTTGTATGATCACTTATGGCAACAACTTCCTAAGGCTGGGTTTTCTGGAAATAAAGTGTGAGATGCCAATTTATATATAGGGGGTTTATTGGGGTGCAAACTCTAATGCCACTTCCATAAGGTTCTAAAGAAAGCAGGACTTAGAAAAGGAAAAATAAACTGCAATGCAGTTGCAACACTTTAGCTGATCCCACAGGGAGCTGTAGAGCTAGTATGATCCTTCAAAGTCATTCCAATTTGAGACAAAGAAGTGTCTTTGTTTGCCACCATCTTCTCCCACCTGTGATTTCATGATTCATATTATTGATTGGTCCCAGGAAAAAGTGTGTAGGTTTGGGTGAGGCAGCTGTGTACAACCAAGGGAAATTTTCAGATAGGAGTGTAATGCCAGCAATTCTGCAGCTTGGAAAATGAGAGCCTTGGTTCTGAAGGAAAAGCTCAGTACTACATACGGAATCCACCATAGATCCCTTTGTTTCCTTGGCTTTTGGTAACGACCTACTCATACCACACATATTAGCAATATCTTAAAAATCTGGTCCCAGTTTAAGAACTAGAGACAATTATTAAAGTTGCTTAGACCTTAGTTTACTACCAAAGCAACAACAACAACAAAAAATTCAAAGAAAATGTAAAAAATTATAGACGAAAGTAAATTAAGCTTCTCATTAACATTATTATTTCTCAGGTATTTGAATAGCTAAGTTGAAACCTTAAGGAACCAAGAAAAGAAGAGAAAGTTATACCCAAAGCAAACAGAAAGAAAGAAATAATAAATATAAAGGTAGAACTCAATAAAATAGAATGGAGAAAAAAATAGAGCAAATGTCAATAGTTAAAAGATTGAGAAACCCTGTGCTAAGTGAAAAAAAAAAAAACTGGGAAAAATTATGTACTGTATAATCCCATTTATGTGAAATTCTCAAAAAGGCAAATTATAGTGATAAAGTGGATCGGTGGTTGCCTGGAGTCAGAATTAGGAGAGGGGATGGGGTGTAAAGGCATGGGAGTAACCTTTTTAGTGTAAAGGAATCTTTTATATCTTGATCATGGTGATGGTTACTCAATTATATAGACTAGCAGCACTCACCAAACTGCACACTGAAATAAATGGTATTGTTTATAAGTAATATCTTAATAAACAAATGAGAGGAAAAATATTTACACATCTATGACCAGTAAATAAAAATTTAAAAATAAAAACATTAGAGGGGAATGAAGATTTTTTTTCTGAAGATTTCGTAGGACAATAGAGAGTTTAGATGAGCACATAAAACAAAACTTCTTTAACATTCTTTTTAAAACATTGTTTTTGCCTAACATTCCATTCCTCAAAGCAGTGGCTACATCTCTTCTATACCTTTATTCTGTCTGTAGACTTAATCCTTCTTGGAGTTTTTTCCAACACCATTTTGGCTGAGTTCTCATACATATTTTCCTAACCATTTTTTATTTACATGAGATAATTTTGCTCTCACTCAGTTTCTGCTGTTTGTAGCTCAATCCACCAGTGTACTTTACAAAGATCTTCTCTGGGATCCACAAACCTTAGAAGGGTGAAGACTCTAGATTAGAAATTATTTATATCCATATTTTGTCTTCTTTCATGTGCATATGCTAATTACAACTCTCAAACTTTCTCCACCAGAAAACAGCATCGTTTACTGTGCTACTTCAAAATGACCAATAGTCTCTGTTGTGATAAAAAATTTAAAAAATCATAATTCATCATTGTCAACTTAACCAAAGACTGTAGCTTTTAAAACTAGATTCAGCAGGAAAATTTAAAAAGCCATCTCTTCGAAAATGTTGCATTTCTTACAACAGAACATTTTAAACAAATGTATATCAAAAATTAATAATATTTTAAGCAAAATTTTTATCAACATCTGTGTAGAAAAATTATCTGCTTTGCTATAACTATATGTTTCAATTAAATGGTAGACAATGCAACAACTCACACTAAGATTCAGTTATAAAAGATGACTAAAAATGAGAGTGGCAACTCATTTTTTGTACCTTTTAAAACTCTTATCCTATCCCTTCCTCATGTTATCCTGTTTGCTAAATAAAAGCCATAGGAATTTTTATGAACCTATATGTGAGCTCAGGTATAATTATTTATGTCAGAAGAGGAAATCAGAATTGGCTAATCATAAACAGCTCATGTTAGATGGAGTTACGACCCCAGAAACTAATGTGAGAACATCAGCCGCGTGTATGCAATTCTTTCTAGCATGAGAGGAGGCTGCTTGTCAAGCGCCTCCAGAGGATTTTTTAATGGCCTTTCCCACATCCTCTCAGGACTACTGCAAGCTACATTAGCACTTTACTAAGCTCACACAACAGTTTGTTTCCCGATTTATTTACCAATCCAATACCTGATCTATTTTGGAAGGGAAATGCATTGGGGGAAATTAAAAAATCTAAAATATTGAGGACAATTCCAAATAATTTGAAAATAAACACACAAGCTCTGCCCTAGTGCATTTTCCCATCATTTTACACATTTATACTTGATAGGCTGCATTGGTACTATTTTTTTGCAATAGGTTCTAAAACTATTTTGCCCAAATATAATACAAGCATTCACCACAAAACATAATTATTTAGATATTAGTTCTAAAAACTTTAGAGATCATGATGCTGATTTGGTTGAATGAGAGGTAAAAGATAAACTCTCTGAAACAAAATTTTACTTAAAACCTATTTTGTAATTTTATACATATCTGTATTTCTCCAAACATGCTGAAATTGAGATCAGCTTGAGAATTTTATAAAATGAAAATTACTGGATTTTTTCACTTGTCACAAAACCTTCTATGACTCTACGCAGTTACGTATGTGTTTAAAAAAATGACATGTTTACCTATTTATGATAAAATTTCAAGGCTCAACAATGGACACTTTCAGCTCATTTTTATGAAAGTTATTTGCAGAAATTCATCAGATGCTTCTTGTTTTGCTACAAAATAAGCCATGTCTACAAAATGTTTACTATCGGTAAACCTCTTAGACAAAGAAGTCCCCAACCCTGGCAGGGGGAAGAAGAAAGTCAATTCAGAACCAAACAGACAGGGAAACCACCTTGGGTGCCCCATTTCTTTTCTTAGATGTAAATAGACCTCCTTCTCACTTCATACATTAGAAAAGCCTTTACATAGAGAATTTTTTTTCTTTTGCTCTAAACTAATATTTTATTTAATAGAATTGATTGCTGCAATTGAGGTTAACGTTGATATTTTATTTTCACTGTATTTAACAAATATTCAGGCACTTTTTTAGGTGCTTTACCAATATTTGATATCACTCGTATTACAAACAAGGAAACAGGAACAGAGAAGTAACTTCCTGAAGGTCATACAACTAGTAACTAACAAAGCCAGAACTCAATTCAAGTATTCTCTCCCTGGAGTCTTCTAGTTTTTACCAATATGCTATGCTGGACAGTGGAAGTATAAATTATAAAATTAGAAATTGTTATTTAATTTTATTTTTCATTTTCATAACAAAAATAAAAATACTTTTAAAGGCACTCAGTCCCTGGTACACAATTTCTCTCTTCACTTCTTATGCCATCATCCTATATGACCCTACCAGGTCCACTCTTAAGCCATAAACAACTTTAACCTTTTGCCCAGTATGTTGACTTTCTCTTAGGCCGCAAAACATAGGGTTAAAAGGTAGGACCCTTTGTACCTTAATTCTGACACTTACAAATCATGTAATTGTGTGCAAGTTACTTACTCTCTCTGGACCTCTATTTGGGTTGCTCGAAGGATTAAGTAAGTTAAAACTCACGAAGAGCACTTAGATAATGAGCATATAAATATTGTTATTACTTGCTTTTCTCAGTACAAACGCCCACTTCATAGAGTGTTGCAAGTTTTAACTCAGACGTTCTTTGAAGCACCCAGTTCACTGTTAGAGACCTAGGAGGAATTTAAAAAGTGAATGTGAGTTTCTCCTCTACAAAGTTTAGGCCCTCTTACTCTCTTTCCTAGTTTTGACCAACTAACTGGGCTCCTTCTTTCCCAATTTTCCAACCAATTCTGCAAATCACTTATATTTTGAAATCTAGGATTGAATTACAGTATATCATATACAGAATAAAATTTTAAGTTTTAAAAAGCCATTCAATATTCTGTGAAGTTGAGCCGTAGCTTTTGTTTGTCTCACGTCCCTATTCTTCTTCATTTGTGTACAGTGTTCCTATCACACCAGAGGAGTCACTTATCGAAACACACTTGATATGTCTGTGGGGGTGATCGTGCCTTTCCTTCTGCTTGAATGTCCTCCTGGGTTACTCCTCTTAGCACAGGCCCCATTCAGAAATTCTCTATGAAGCTTGTTCAATGCTGTAAAGACAATTTATTATGCCTTCATCTGTGCTCTAAAAGCACACCACTGCAATCTTCCAATAGTTCTAATTACCTCCCATTATATTTTATAATTAACTGTACACCTATCTGTGTCAACGTGCAGAGGGTAAATGCCATATATACCCCTCTGCATTAAGAACAATGCCTGTTATGTAATAATTTCTCAATAAATACTTGTCATATGTGCAAAATGTAGATTGAATACTTAATGATCCCCCAAGGACAACTCTGAAAAAGATAGCTATGTCAGATATACAGAAAGAAAACAAAATCTTAATACTTGTATTGCACTGGAAAATTGGTGGGCATTCAACTTCTTAAAACAAGTTTGGGGAAAAAAAATAATATAAAGCAGATACTCAGTTTATGGGAGCAAGCTGGAAAATGCTATTGCCAAACCGTATTTAAGAGTAATCAAGTTCTCTAAATTGAGCATAAGTCTGAAGCATGATCAGGTTAACAAAAAAGAAAAGACCAGTGTTATTTTGACTGAATTGAAAACAGAATGTGGGGAAAATTTGTATTTTTTCCTCCGAAAACAGGGTGACTTTATTCCCTCCATTAAGTCAATTTCATGCTGAATCCTCAGCCAATATTTTAGATCTTTACCGATCCCTCCTGTCTCCACTGAATGTATTTACCCCTTTCATTCCTGTCTTGCTCTGCTTTCTGTTAAGTGGTTGCCTACTCACCTGAAATTTTGTGTTAACAGACATCAATGTAATAGCTTTCCTTATACTAAATGCATGTTTTGTGAGCTTTCTGGATTTAAAGACTTGACTAAAGAAATAACTAAGAGTGGAATTTCATTTAGTTAGTCAAAATGGCCAGTCAGCCTATAAATTCATTAAGTATCTACCATGTCAATGATTATAGGATACAGTAGTGGCCTAAGGAAGCAAGGAAGGCAGGTAAGTAAGTTAGATGGGATAAATATTATAGAATGATATGGAGTGTTGTGTATTTACATAACTAAAGCTTACAGTCTACTTTAGGGATCAGAAAGATATCATTAAGAAAATCATAAGTAAGCCTAGCCTTAAAGCATGAGTTAGAATTAACTGAACAAACAGGAAGAGGTAGACTTGGATGAGAGAGTGGTCTTGGAAGTGGGATAACATGTACAGACTTTGGGATGAGAGAACAACGAGAGACTGTGGAAAGAACCAAGAGAAGTCTGCCATTTTTGCAGAGGAGACAACGAAAGAAAGAATAGGAAATTTTTTCAGCCTTCATGAGGCTGAAGACAATGGCAAGACAATCTGAAGTCTTCTAGTTGACTTCAGGATTTTGGATTTGGTCCCCTACCTTTTTTCCTCTTTCAAAACATGCATCCTCCCTGCAGTTATCAAAAGCTATTTACTCTACCTTTGCACTCTATCCCATCTCCTCTAGGATACCAAGAATTTGTTCCTGTAATCACAACTCTTTCTTACCTTAATCATTATTTTTTTTTCTACTGGATCATTCCCATAAAAATATAAATACAATAGAAAAGATCATATCTTAAAAATAACAATCCATTTCCCATGGGCCCATATTTTTTCCATCCCATTTCTCTGCATCTGTTATAGAAAATCTCATTCAAAAATTTGTCTATATTTATAATCTACACGTTCTCACCAGTCCATCTCACTTCAACATAATTTTATCAAGATTTTGTTCCCATGCTTGACTGAAACTATTGAGGCAAAATAGTCAGTGACCATCACGCATCATATGACTGATTCAAGAGCATGTATCAAGCCTGAATCTTATTATTTAAATCTTGACATGGATCAAATTATTCCATTTATAGCAGAGAACTAGCCTATTTGGGACTGTCGATTTTGAAATGTCTGATGAACTCTCTGCCATAGTCATTAAATTCCTATGTGGTTAGCAGTTGAGAAAGTGCCTATATGTACTAATGTTTATAGTGAGGTCATTTTTCTTTGTTTATCCAGAGAGTTCCAAACAATAGGTTCACAGAGAGCAAAGTGTTTTCCCTACCCCAAGCCTCTTCACCCAAGTAGACTAGAAATATATGGGTGGGAAAATAAGAAAAAACAAACAAACAAACAAAAAATGTTGTTCTAATATCTAATACCCATGGAGAACTATTTTCATTACATGGTCAAGCCCATACTAGATTGAACTTAAGTATATGCAAAAATGCTTTCTATGGGATAGCCAGGCCGTGGTGTGTATTATACCTTGGAAAAAAGACACTCTTCAAAGTAAATTACAAAACGCTAAAAATATTGGAGAGGAAACTAAAGATAAAATAATAAATAAAAATAAGAATGTTATAGTTTACACTCAGAAAAGGAAGAAAGGCAACTCAGCTCAATGGTTTTCAACTGTATTTTTCTTAATAGCAAAGCCCAATGTACACCGCTGTATATTTTGCCACTTGTCTGATATTACATATGGAATTATATAGTAAGATATATATTTTATTTGTTAAAGAAAATTACTTAACATGGTAAAAAACTAGCCTTATTTTAAAAACATACCATTTTGGCCACTCTTATAATGGGAAATAATTATTTTAATATAAAGGTGTTATTATTAAATAATACCATCCTATCAAAAATTATAGAATTTCAATGTTTACATAGATTATAAAATGGACTATCCCAAAATAATTACCAAAAAATGATATAGGTTATAAAATGTCATATAAGAAAAATGTAGGTTATAAAATGCCTACATACTAAATTTTTCACCAATATTCACATTTAAGGGCTACCAGATATTGTTATAAGCCTTGGGAATATTGTATCAATAAGGATAAAATTTATTGCTAAATAAATTGTAGATTTAATAAATAGAGGGTTTATGACTGTTATTCTTTATCTATTACATAATTCTGTGGCTACAATGCAATTCTGCAAGCCTATCATTACTGAAAAAGACATTTTACTATTCATATTTTATTTCATTTTTTATCAGTTGTGCTTACATTGAGTATATTTTTAACTTAATTACTGTGATGACCACAGGTATCAATAAGACAATACAACTTCAATATATCATTTAATTTCTATGCTAACATTATACTTGAATAGCTGAAGTGATTATTATGCCATTGATATTCCAACATGCCGAAGGCATAATACCTCTTACCTACCCATGCATCTAGCCATATGATATATTACTACTAACAAAGAGCCACAAGACACAGCCATGCAAGCTCTGGTGCTGCTATTGCTTTGTTTGGACTAATTTGGAGAAAAGTAATGAACAACTCCGTGAGGTATAGAGATGGGAGTATGAGTGATTGATTAAGTGAGGGAAAATGAAAAGTGAATATGTATGTTATATCTTATAATACATCCTGTTTACATACTTTGCAATTAATTAGTCAAATATCTATGACCTAAAAAGTGTTACCCTTTGTCACAAGGGTGCTTTAAGTCTGTCAGATCCTTATTATTTTCTGTCTGCTGACTGTCCTCCCTACTGGAGTGGATTTTTCTCTCCTTATCCTTGGAACTTAGTACCACGAAAATGAGAAAAACATAGTATAAAAATAACATTTTTGAGCAGGCATCATACTGGGAATTAAAATAAGCAAAAAGATCACACAATATATTCTCTTCAGTTAAGTTAGCACCCAGAATAAAATGTTGGTTAGTTTTCTAGGAATTGATTTTAAAAAGTAACATCTCCTATATAAAATCCTCTCTACAA
The DNA here is from genome assembly GCA_963574885.1 of Lepilemur ruficaudatus. NCBI lineage: Eukaryota > Metazoa > Chordata > Mammalia > Primates > Lepilemuridae > Lepilemur > Lepilemur ruficaudatus. The sequence continues at coordinate 71,097 of CAUYRT010020187.1, forward strand.
ATAAGCAAATCATCTTTAAGAACTCAAAGTCAACAAATAGAGTCAAGCAAAGAGGATTCTGACCCTATTCCAATTGTTCATTTTACAGTGGGTGCTAGAGAAAGGCTTTATTTTTTATTTTTAAGTTTAGAACACATGGTGGAAAATAAGAGAGTTTGAAATTTCTTGCTGAACCCTAACCTTTACGTATTTGTCTTTGTTTATTCTTGGCAAAATGCAATCTAGTTTAAAGATAAAAAGGCTTAAATGGACTATCAAAAATATCCTTGAACTTCAAAGAGCTCTTAAATTGAACATTTTCACAATTAAAATAAGAATGAATGAAACCATGTGGGTTATATTTCCTTTAAATTATACATTTAAAAACCAAGAAAAATGTATTTGAAAGATGAATTTTAGTTTTTTATACAACTATATACTGTTGGTCAATAATGCTATGACATGTCTATACTTAGCTTAAAAATTGAGTATACTTAAAGCAGAAAAACACTTAACAGGCAATAGATCAGAAAAGAAAAGCTTACTTTACCAGAATATAAATCCTCAATGTCACCTAAAATTATTTATTCATTTTCTTACTGTACACGACAATATACCATAAAATACTACTAAGTTAGATCCAGCCTCTGCCTTCTGGAATAATTTACAGCCATGGTTAGATGAGTTCATTCATTCACCCTTAAATAAAATCAATAAATGATAAAATATTTAGAGGATACACAAGGCACCACAGTGTGCAACGTGCATTTCAAGAGAGTGTACATGACTGAAGAAGAACCACTTCAAAACTTTGTGATGAGAGGGAAGGATGTGGATGGGGAACTTGAGCACTCTTTTATGTCACATCTGGAAATGACGTCTAAACTTATGTGAGATTACATTTTCAAAAAATAGAAGGTAGTGGCTTGGCAAGCTACTGTGTGGTGGACATTCTAAGTACCTGTTACTGCTAATCAAATCAATTCGGTGCACATTCACTGAGTCTCAGCAATCATACTGTACAACTAGCAAATATGCCCTATAATGGCATAAATACTGAGAACTCTGCTTTCAAGAAGGTTCTTACAAAGCACTGAATCTAGAGAAAAATCAAGAATTAATTGTATCTTCTTTACTCAATTCATTTTAGGTTCTCCAAAGTTAGATGGGACACAGAAAATATCCAGAAGTATCTAAAATGGCAGAAAACATGTTCCAGGCAAATTCCATGAAATGGCATTTCATGTAGATAGAGTGTGTGTGCATATATATCGTATGTATGTGTATATGTACATAATACATTTATTACTCCTACTGACTCTGGCTTTTTCCTCATCAGAAATCATATTCTAAAGTTTTTTCTAAAGTGTGGTGCTAGACTGTAGTCCGTGTTTATACAGCTTCAGTATATATATCAACTAGAATTCAGAAAGTTGTACTTTTTCCTTTTTAAAAGTAAAAAATGGTTATATAAACTACAAACCTCTTGTAGCAATAAGAACATTTGGTAAGTGTTTTAATCATCTCAAGCTGCTACAACAAATACCATAGAATGTGTGGCTTAAAAACAGATATTTATTCTTCACACTTCTGGAAGCTAGGGATTCCAACATCAAGGTGCCAACTGATTTTATTGGTAGTGGCTTGCAGAAGACCCACTTCTTCCTGTATCCCCACATGGCTGAGAGGGATATCGTTTTTCTAGTATCTCTTCTTATAAGGACACTAATCCTATTTATGCAGCTCTTACTCTCATGACTTAATTACCTTCCAAAGGTCTCACCTCTAAATATCATCACATTGGAAATTAGGCTTCAATACATGAATTTTAGGGGGACATAAACATTAAGTTTACACTAGAAAGTAGAAAAGAAAATAACTAATATAGGCTGGGTGTGGTGGTTCGTACCTATAATCCTAGCACTTTGGGAGTCCCAGGTGGGGGGAATCCCTGGAGGCCAGCAATTTGAGGCCAGCCTGAGCAATATAGAAAAATCCTGTGTTTGCAAAACAGAAAAAATAGCCAAGCTTGGTGGTGCATGTGCCTGAAGTACCAGCTACTTGGGAGGCTGAGGCAGAAGGATTGCTTGAGCCCAAGAGTTTGAGATGGAGTGAGCTATGACAACACCATTTCGCTCTAGCTTCAGCAACAAAAGTGAGACCCTGTCTAAAAATAAAACAAAATAAATACTATAGAGAAATCCATTTTCATATACATTCATTTATTCATTTTAATATATAATATTCACTTTTTCCAATATATTTGGGTGATTTTTTGATATGTGTATGTGTGTAAATACATACACAACATATATATAGCTTTATTTGTGACACATATATATATATCACTATATATAATCATCTAAATTTTACATTGGAAAAATATAGTTGAGGAGAGGGGAGTGTGCTCTGAAAAAGAAGAACAATGAGGTTAGATTAGTTTAGCAAATATGAAAATATAGTATAATGCCTCAAAAATCAAAACTATGTTGGCAGACACAGGAATAGAAAGAACAGTGGAAGGTATTAGAAAGTCCAGAAATAGACTAATGTGCTTATAGTTATGATTCATTTTCAAATAGCTGATACTGAGAAACAGTGTATCTATTTGTAAACATAATAAACTTGGATCCATGTGCCCTTCCTGATATATAGATATATTATATGTATAAATTTCACAAATAAAGCTGTTTTAAACAATTCCTGATTATGTTTATGCTCTCTCTCATGTTCCCACGGGTTTTGAGACATCCTTCTGTGGTTGTTTCTCTAACATTATACATAATGGTTTTTAAAGTGTCTTTTTCTACCTTAAGGAAATGGCTTGGCAGTGAATGTTCCATGACTACTAATGAGTTCTTTCCTCCTTAGCACTAACAGAAAATTATTTGAGAAAGGAAACTCACTAACTCTAAGCAATTTTGCCATAAAATGATACCCATTTGAACTGCTTTCCATACTAAGATGCATGTGTACCATTCAAATGCATTAGTGCTAATACTGTGCAAGAGCTAAAAATAGTTATAATTATTAGCAGTATTACCAATCCTTATGATACAAATACCATAATTACATGTGTCTCTGCCCAAATTTACTCAAAAATTCTTTGTCAAGTATTTTCATTGAAATGTAAATAAAAGACATTTCTTTCTTGTTATTTTATGAGCTAGTGGAAGCTTAAAGACTTACTTAGAAAGAAATTTAGAGCCCAAAGAGAGTGTATATCATATTTTCCTAATGTTTCTAATTGGAGTAGATGAGTGATTTTTTTAAAAAAAGAAACAAAACATCTGCGGAGATTGAGGAAACCTATTATTCTTGTTGGCTAAATGAAACAAAGCTTTATTATATTAACGTGCTCTGCTGGTCATAAAAACACTACTGTTTTGTATATGGAGATGGAAAAAAAACCCCATGAATACACATTCTTTAGAGATATCTGAAGGGAGCTGGTGTTTCAGAATGAGTGAAAAGATTTGGTGAAATGCCTATGAATACAAGTAGTGGTTTAAAATCAGATAAATTTGAGAAATTTCTGTGATATTTCTTTATCTTTTAAAATATAGGCAAATTTGAAAGAAAATAAAGCACATTGCAATAATACACTAAAGTGTAATTAATTATATCTTAGCTGTGATATGCTCTAAAAATGACAGGGAGAGTTTGGGATAAAATCAAATAGGATACAGAAGATGAATGTATGATGACCTTTAGATAAAAGGGAGATGATTGACATATGACCAATTATTCTTTGTTCTTCCCAAGAATGGGACAAGAAGGAATGTTTTAAGTTCCATCAAAGAGGAACCCACAAGTAAAAATAAATGTTATTAACTATAATCATCATGTTGTACAACAGATCACTTGAACTTATTCCTCCCATCTAACTGAAATGTTGCATCCTATGACCAACAGCTCCCCATTTCCCCTTATCCCTAGCCCCTGTAACCACCATTCTACTCCCTGCTTCTATGATGGAAACTTTTTTATATTCCACATATAAGTGAGATCATTCAGTATTTGTCTTTCTGTTTCGGTCTTATTTCATTTAGCATAATGTCCTCCAGGCTCATCCATGTTGTCACAAGTGACAGGATCTCCTTCCATCACAAGAAATAAGAGTTTGAGGTAATGGATGTGTTAATTTGCTAGATTTAGTCATTCCACAAATGTGTACATATTTCAAAACATTATGTTGTTCATGATAAATATATATGATTTTATTAAAATTTTTTCAATTAATAAAAAATGAATGGACTGTGACTTCTTCCCCCACTGGGATTGTAAGCTTTAAAAAGTTAAACTGGGTGGGAAACTATTAATAGAATGAGATGATGGTAAAGATGTACAGTCAAAGCAGAACAGACGTGACTCTGTGCTCATCATGAAACATGGGCAAAGAGCTTAATAAAATGAGAGTAGCTGGGACTGTATCTAGGGACTTACTTGTTTTAAAGGGTCCTTAAAGACATCCTTTCTAGAATTTTGTACCTTTACAATACAGCTCTTTTTAGAGGCTCATCTAAAGCATGACCATGATGAAGTTCAAGAGGCAAAAGCAATTGAATTCACAGAGTAATGGTGAGTGGGAAGGTGATGGGCAAATGGAATACTAGTGAAATTACTTTAAAATTTTACTAAAACATCCTTGAAAGCAAAGCAACATCTGTCACACAGGCAGAATGTAATCTCTGTTTAAGCATGAGCATTAATTGAAAAAAAAAGTTAGTCCTATCAGAAATTTAAGGGGAAAATGATAATATACATATGTATGTATGTATATACATATGTATGTGTGGGTATCTATGAATCCCCATTGCCAATCACAGTGCTAGGTATGTAGTATGGATGCAACAAACATATATGACATGTATAAGATATTATAAGACATATGTTATATGTCCTATAATCCATGATACACTGTATGTCTTATGATGCAGAAATATATAAGACATTATATACATACATAAGAAGAATTGTGACTTACCTATTCCCCAACAAACATACACTCTTCGAAGTACCATGTTAGAGAAAAAACACTGTCTAAATTGGGCTCATGTCTGAGCCACTTTTTGCTTCTTAGGATAGGAAAGCAGAGTCAGGAGAGAATTGCATAGAATTCTCATAGATGGATTGAATTTTCGTAAGTCAATTACTGGTCACTAGATAGCTTAGAAGAGACCAGTAATATGACTCTATTCTGAATGATCACTATTTTTTGGAGTCCAATTCACAAAGAGGTGCTGACATCTGAAATAGATAAAATCAACAAAGATGTAAAAGAGACTATCCTCAGTATTATTATTGTTCATTGAGAAGCTATTTTCTTGAATTCCACATTCATTCAGTAAATTATATTAATATTTGTTATGCCCACAAATTACATCTGATGATAAGATTAAAGCCATATGTGTATCAACCACACAAGTAAGGAATATTGCTGCTAAGGCAAAGGAGAGCACACCTATAAAAACAAAAATGTTTATTCCCTCCAATCTTCCTTCACTCTTACACTCCTCTACATTTCCACTTTGACCTATGAAAAAGTTATAACAATAACTTGAAGTTGCTCCATGTCTTACATTTGATCTACTTCCTAATAAATTTATGTATCAGGTAGAATGCTAACAGCTGCAGATAAAAGACTATGCAGCTAAAAGTGGCTGAAAGTTACAGACATACAACATTTACGTAATACAAATCTGAATGAAAGACCTGTTTAGGTTTTCCCTGTACGGCCCCAAATGGTTGCTACGCAGTCGAAAGCATCCTACGAAGTGAAGAGTATTTTCCTTCCGTGTGTTCCTATCTATTGTAAAAATAAATAAAAACAAGTCTCAGATAGCCTGTCAGGTTGTGTTTGTCTGTACTAGTTTGCATGCTCATGTGTTAGCTGCAAGGTTGCATGGGACAAAAAAAGTAGCTGGTATTTTAATCTATTACCGTGAGAGAAAGTCTCTGCTAGAAAATAAATAAGTAAATATAAAACCTGAAATTGGTGGGAATAAAGCTGCAGGGTTCGCAAAACAGCTGTGTAGCAGAGTGCCTCTTTCCCCAGGCTCACACAAACATTGTCTATTGTCAAATTTTGAAATTTTCCTATTTGACAGACAAAAAAAATTGCATCAAATTATGACTTGAATTTGCAGCTTTTTTATAATGAAGAGGTTGAAGAAACACATTATCCCACTGCTCCTCAAATAAGGGAACAATTCTCTGGTTTTTATTGGTTTTATGTGAAAACGATTATATAACATCTAATTTTTTTTTATTTCAGCATATTACAGGGGTACAAATGTTTAAGTTACGTATATTGCCTTTGCCCCACCCGAATCAGACCTTCAAGCGTGTCCATCCCCCAGACGGTGTGCATTGCACTCATTAGGTGTGAATATACCCATCCCTCCTCCCCACTCCCAGCTGCCCAACACCTGATGAATGTTACTACTATATGTGCTCCACTGAGAATGGCTTTTATCAAAAAGTTACCAAACAATAAATGTTGGTGTGGATGTGGAGAGATAGGAACACTCATATACTGCTGGTGGGACTGCAAACAACCTCTGTGGAAAGTAATATGGAGATACCTCAAAGAGCTGTAGCTTAAGTAGAATTACCATTTGATCCAGCAATCCCATTACTGGCTATCTACCCAAAGGAAAAAAAAAGCCATTCTATAACTTATCTAATTTTTAAAAATTTGTTTGAATAGGTCATACATCAACATATTCAAAAAATTTAAAATGTGTAAGTAGGTATGTAGTAAAATTTTCACTTAAGAAATCTTCCCATCTTAATATTTAAAACATTTATTCTTTCTTTTTATATAGCTGCATACTATTACATTGTATTGATTTACCATAATCTGTTTAATTGGCCCTTCATTGATGAATGTGGAATTGCTCCCAATCATTTGCTATTATAAACAATGCTGCACTATAAACCAGTATATATATTCATTTCACATACTTGCAAATAAATTTGTAGGATGAAATGCTAGACAAATTATATATTGCCTAATTTTCCATAGAGTTTGTAAGAACCTATTAATATTATACTGCCACCAGTAATATCTGAGAGCACTTGTCTCCCTACAGATTCAACACACTGTTGAACAGTGTGTTGCCAGATATTGGCAATAGAATGTAATTTATACAATGAGGCTGGGAAAATTGTCATAGGTTCTTTTCCACAATTAATCTTTGGCTGTATTTCTTTTGGGTTGCATGTCTTTATTCTTATTGATTTGGGGAAGCTCTTGATTTATTAAAAGATTAGTTGTTTTCTGTGATACACATTGCAAATACTTTCATCAGTGTTTTGTTTGTATTTTTGACTTTGTTAATGGTATATTTGTGAAAGTTTCAATTTTTATATAATAAAATTACATATTGTTTTGCATTTTGTCTTTATTTATAATGCTTTTTGCTATTAATATAAAGATAGTTGTATGTAAAAAAAAATTTTAAATAAACTTAATTTATTTCCTGAGTCCTCATTCTGCATGATAGCAAAAACTTAATCATTGCAGGCTAACTTAGTCAAATTAGGATATCGTGGTCAATTCAGGAATTTTCTTCTTCGTCATATGCCTAGCTTTAAGTCTAAATTCTAGGGGGCTAATGTACTGCCACATCTTTGTGGGCATGTCTTTGATTGTCATCATGCTGGCATCTCGTAGAAAGCACAATGTTCCACATGGTCCCTGCTATATCTCCACACTGACATGTGTTGAGTCATCCACAGTTCCCTGGTCTCTGGTGACTGGGCCACATAGTTCTCTTGGGTCCTCCTTTTTAGATCTGCTGGTTTGCTCTTAGCTAAAAACTTTTTGCTAAGGTTTTGAATTTATATGTAGTTGTTATACTTGATTAATCTCTTCTATTGTGGTTTTTGGATTTATGGTCATAGACAAGCTTTTCCATTTTAGTGATCATAAAAAAATTCTTCAATCTTATGTTCTAGCTTTATAATGATTTTTTTTTACACTTAAAGTCCATCTAGAATTTATACTTTGAGGTATAGGAAATTCCTCCAGGCAGGCTTGGACTTTCCAAATTTTTCCCCCTTTCTCTCCTACAGTTTTCAAGAATAACTATTGAATGTTCTGGAAATATAACATCCTGAGATAGGAAGAACTGGCCAGAATAACTGTTGCTCTGTTCTAGCTTTCCATTAGATCAGGATTGTCTTCAATGCTTTAGCCCAGTGGCTCATGTGACCCCAAGACATAAAACCCAGAGTGGGCTGCTTTCTGGAGTCCCTCAGCTATAGTATATGTGGAACATGTACAGATAAGACTGATCCACTTTGGACAGCTTTGCTGAGCCTTGAGGTACCAGATGGCAACGAATCTTAGACTTTTGTTGTCCCTTGATGCCTATCTGTAAGTAATAAATCTGCTTCATACAACTTGTGTACATGGGTGTTTTATCTCACTAAGTTTAGACAAGTTGGTAACCAGTGCACCATGAACTTGCTTCACATGAAACGTGAAGAGCCATTCCTATATACAGTAGTTCATTTTATATATATATATCTAAACACCATATATAAATATATCTAAACAACATATATATATATGACAACATATATATGTTGTTTAGATTCCCCTGCCCTGTTACCCACTTACTCTTCATTCTATAGAAGTATTCTAGTTCAGGATTAAAAATAATTCTTGTCATGTGTTCCTTCTATCCACTCTTCCACAAAAAAGCTTCCATCCTGAAAAATTTTTAAAAATTCAAAAAATCTTGTGGAATAATATTGTGACATAAAACTTAGAAAATGAAATCTCTTATTGCTTTTCTTTCTTCCTTGCTGTCTCTTTCTCTCTCTCCTCCTACCGTCTTTCTTTCCTTTTCTTTTTCCTTCCTTCCCATCAACCATATATTGATCAATAACACAAATTCCTCATTTGGTTATGTTACAAGATGTGATTCAGTTGCATGCTCTAAGTAAATTAAATAAATATTTAATTAAACATTTATTGAACACCTATAATGTGCAAGGCATTTACCATTTTTAAATTACACTTTTGCACAGTCTTGTACAAGTCTAAAGTCTTGAAAACTTAAAGTCCAGAGGTAAAAACATCTGCAATGAAGAATAAAAGATAGCCAGGCCGGGAGCGGTGGTTCACGCCTGTAATCCTAGCACTCTGGGAGGCCGAAGCAGGAGGATCGCTTGAGGTCTGGAGTTCAAGACCAGCCTGAGCAAGAGCGAGACCCCCGTCTCTACTAAAAAAAAATAGAAAGATTAATTGGCCAACTAAAATATATAGAAAAACTTAGCCGGGCATGGTGGCTCATGCCTGTAGTCTCAGCTATTTGGGAGGCTGAGGCAGAAAGGTTGCTTGAGCCCAGTAAATTTGACGATGCTGTGAGCTAGGCTGACGCCACGGCACTCTAGCCCGGGCAACACAGTGAGACTCTGTCTCAAAAAGAAAAAAAAAAGAAGAATAAAAGGTAGCCAAAGCACAGTACCTTATCTGTCAAGCAGACATTCATCTGGATCCTTGTATGTATGGACCCTCATTTTTTCCATGGCTTCTACTTGGGCCAATGCCCTCGACCCTTATTTTGAATACCTCTGTGCCTATGCTTATGTATCCAAAACTTACTTATTTTTTTTTTCTTTTTACTATCATCAATGATCTAATTTGTGACATGGCATTTATAATGATTTTTCCAGCCCCTCCTGCTTTTGCTACCTGGTATTAGCCACCAGGTTCACCTTACACCAGTGTTTATTTGCTCTTTATTAAGCTTGCAGTTTTCTCCCCAGGACATTCTCTCTGCCCTTTTGGCTCTTCACTCAGAGGCTGGTTAAGAATTTCTAAGTTGGTATCTCCCACCCCAAAGTCTCAGAACAGGCTTGGTAAATGGTTTTATATTATATTATTTCCAGTGATGAAACTACTGATGATTCTCCAGTTTATTTTGAAGTTGTAAGTTCTCTACATTTTAAAATCAAGCTCAGATTTCATAGTGTTCTACCTTAGTATTAATAGAAACAATGCAACTTTCAAGAATTCCAGACAAAAAATAAAAAAGTTGCTTTACTGAAATTTGACCTTTATGCACACAGATACTCTTATAAACACAGATGTATAATGCCTAGCACATTCCTGTTATATGTAGCAAAAGTGATTTTTTTTTTTAATCTTAGTTTAGGAACTAAAATGTCTTTGTTTAAACACTTTAACTTTGGTATTAATGTTCTCCTTTCTGCTGATCTATTATTGGGCTTTGTTCTTTTTTCCATTTACTCATCCAATCACTTCCCTATGGAAACTCTCTATTTTCCAAAACTGAAGCAATCCACACTTATTCCAGCAACACTATCATTATCAATGTGCCCATTCAAGATGGACGATAGTTTTGCTCAGTAACTAGAGTTACTTATAAAATCTTAAGCTCATGGGTATGCTGAAAACCAGAGTCACATTTTAAAATATTAAATATTTAAAACACCAGAGTACCAAAGACTATATAGTAAGCCATGATAAAAAATGATTCAAGGCAGATTTTATAATTTATAACACAATATGTTTAAAAACAAAACAGAATTATCAATAGAAAGAAAACAGATTAGATTGGGCAGAAAAGATGATGAATGACTACAGTTCCTGGACAGCTAAAAAAATAAAAGCAAAGAACGCTTTTACTATATATTTTCTGCAAAAAGAAAGCCTATGCATGTTTATTGAATATTACATTTTTTCTGAAACTAATTTTGGGCATTATTTTTATATCTTATTATATAAAGGTGTGTGAAAGACATAGCAAAATAATGTTTTAATCCTGTAGTTTCTATCTTCAAATGTATCCATTCCTTTCTACCTCTGCTCTTACCAATCTTGCTTAAACACTCACTATTTCTTTCCTGGATAATACAATAGCCTCCTACCTGATTGCCCACTTATCTCTGCTTGTTCCTCTATTGCAACAGAGCAACCAGCATGACCCTGTTAAAAGATAATCCAAACCATGTCATTTCTCTACTGAAAACTGCCAAGTGCTCCTTATTTTACCCAGTGTGAAAACAAATAAGTCAATATAGCCCACAATGTCCTACATAATCTTCAGGAAAAAGGAAAATTATTATAAAAGGAAGATATAAGATACAAGAATGGAAAACAAAGAAATTGAAAAGCATGCATATAGGTACATGGAATATTATTTGTACTAAAAACTTCCTAATATGCAGAGTTTGAAAATAAAGAAAAAGCTAAAATAAGGCGCAACAATATAGCATGCATATGAGGAAGGGATGATCAGAATAAAAGCTTATGAAAGCCCTACTATTTTGAGTTGGAAGACTTTAGATCCTGATGAAGCTTGGACTGTATTTTTCCTATGAAAAAGCATTCTATTAGAGCCTTACTTTATTATACACAATAACGCATTTTGGATGGCTTAATGTGTTACATGTAAAAGGTAAAACTGGAAAAAAAATTTTTAAGAACATATAGGAAGACATTTTCATGGCCTTTGGGGTAGAATAGTTTTGAAAATGAAGCAGACAAGTGATAACCATAAAAGAAAGGATTAATAAGCTGCGTGTTTAAATTAAGAACACCACTAAACAGTGAAAAGACAAGCCAGGAGTTAGAAAACAGATGACCTTCCAGAAAGAACTTACACCAATCACTAGGGAAGTGTACAAAACTCATGAGCAGGCAGAATGTTGACAGTGGAGGAGGCTGTGCTTGTGCGTGGGAAGGAGGAAATCTCTTTACCTTCTGCTCAATTTCACTGTGAACCTAAGAATGCTCCTTAAAATAAAGTCTACATTTTGAAAATCATGAATAAGCATTTCACAGAAGACGAAAGAACAAAGACCCTAAACATAAAATAACTGCTCATCCTTGACGATGATCAGAGATGTATAAATTCAGACTGCAATTAGTCACTACTTCCATTTATACCCAGTGGACTGGCAAATATTAAGATACCTGATGATTCCAATTGCTGGTGTGGGTGTGAATCAATGGGATTCTTTTATACAGCTGCTATGAATGTTTATTGTTTAATCACTTTGAAGGATAATTTCCCATTACCTTGTAGAGATGAGTATGTGCATTTTCCACAACCTGATGATTCTTCTCTTGAACAGATGTGCCAAAATACAGGTACTTAGATGTTGTAATAGCTAAAGTAGGAATCAATTCACATGTTCTCTGAGAAGGCAATAGATAAACAAGTTGTGATTTATAAATAATAGACTGTTATACAGCCATTATTGAAATTATTGAATGAAAATAAATGAACTATATCTATCTGCAATAGCACAAATAATATCAGAAAAATAGTTTGAGAAAGATATGAACTACAAGCAATAAGGTAACACTTTTATTGAGCTCAAAACCAAACAAAATCTAATATATGGATTGTCTATACATACACAAAGTGATAAAACAATTTAAACAAAATTTTAAAAAAGGAAGGGAAAAAATGATCAGCCCTAAATTCAAAATAGTGAAGAAGTCTAAAGATAAGAAAATAGAATGAAATAGGAAAGTCCACACAGGTGATTTAAGAGACTGGAAATGTTCTAGAGCCAAAATTTAGTGGTGACAATAAAATGCGTACACTGTATTATTCTGTTCCCTAACTTCTGTAAATGTTACATATATTTAAAAAAGTAATTGGACTTGATTCAAAGTTGAGTTTAATTGGTTTCCACCAAAGTATGTGCAATGTTTTTTTACAAAGCTAGAAGAGAAAAAGAATGCAATCTGAGAAACAGCTGTAAACAATGAATACACATTTCCTTTCAGCTATAGCAAATGCACTTCTGCAATATAGAGGGAAAAGGGTGCCTCTCCTACCCTTCAGGGAAAGGCACTGCTGGCCAGGCTGGGGAAACAATCTTGCAATCACATAGGAATTGTAAGTTATAAAATTAAATCAGTGTTCTCTACAAAAGCCACCTGATCAAAAGTGTAGAGAGAGTAGGTGCAAAGGCTGAGCCACCCGCCCTCCTCATCTGTGAGCATATGTTGTTTAAGCTGCAAACTAGGAATTAGGGCCTATAACCAGGTGTGGATATATAATATCAGTAGACTCTGATAATTCTTCCTTCTCAACAAAACAAGTGCTGGGTATACAAGAAAGTGTTTTATAGCAAGCTCAATAAGCTTAGTTTGACTTCATTACTATGCCAAGTACAACAGCTTTTCTTAAGCAAAATAAAAACTCCTTAAAACCTTGTTACGTTAGAGTTTGTCATATTGTAGACACTGCATGTAAAATCAGGAAAATCCAACTTGCCCTGACACACTTATAAACACAAATACTTGAAAAATCAGTTAAGCACAATTAAATAAATAAAACAACAAATAGGCAATAGTTTTTGTCCCAAATTTCAAAAATAAATAAAAACCAAACATTATTCTTAAATATTCTATAATTTCCCAATATTTTTGCTATGAAGAAATGATAGTTGTTTTCCATAACTGTCTTAATTTTTTTTCACAGCTATTAGAATCATCATACCTGAAATGTGAATCTGGCTTGCTTCATTTCCACGTAATCAGGGATAAATGGTCATTGAGTTTGTTTCAACATTACACCTAAGGACACACTAACAAGCAGCTCAGGTTCCACACTCTGCTTGCCTCCCTTTTATTCTTTTTTCCTTCTTTCCAAAGCCACATCATAGCCTTCTTGCACTTAGGGACACTGGACAGCATTTCCAAATTATGCTTGGGGGCCATTTTAAACAACAAAATCACCAAAGAAAAGCAAAAAGACGGGAAAAACGTGGCAGTAACTAAAACATGAAAAGGAGACTTTGTAGCATGAGAGCTGAAACAAGAAGGCAGAGTGTCTCTTTGTTAACCTCAGATGGGAACTGAACCACTCAAATTTGGTGACTCAAATTTTGTGCTACTCTGTACATGCCCACAGATGGCTACAACAACACCTTGTCTATTGATTTTGAGGTTACAAATAAATGTTAACAAAATACCAAGTCCGTGAATGAGGACTGACTGCATTTATTATATTTCCATTGCTTACACAGATCAAGCCTGTATCCTCTTTTGTGTACTGTATTAGCCCTTCTCATATTTGAAGATAAAAGTAATAGCTGACATTTATCGCCCATTTGACAACTGCCAGACCTATTTTATTGAGACTTTACGTGTATTTACTCATTCAATCCTCACAGCAGTTGTATGAAGTAGAAATATCATCATCATCATCTCTATTTTAAAAAGAAACAAGAATAGAGGGGTTCAAGTATTCGCTCAAGTTACACAGTCAGTAGGTGGTATGGTTGGAATTAAATCCAGGCTGCCTTCTCCAAAATTGGTCCATGTAAGTACTCTGCTGTGCAGATCACACAATTGCCTCCACTACCTCCACCACCAAAGTTTCCTAAACATCCCCAGCGACTTGATCTCAAGTCTGCCATGTTTTGATATTAGGTTTCATCTCTGAATTAAGCTAAAAGGGCAGAATACGTTGCATTTATGCAACATGGTTTTGGATCCTTGAAGGACTTCTTTTCACAGAGTATTTTGTCCAAAACTTACACTGTGGGACACCCTAAGCAGCATATGGAACTTCTTATTGGAGAGATGTTGTTGAGGACATTGCTTCTACATGACTCAGTGTTCTTAATATAAAGAACCATATGGGTCATTTCTTTCAGGCTCAGTGCCAGGAAGAGCCTGAGTACTTTGTGTGCATTTCACTTTTTGTTTCAGGACAATGTGAGTCAGACTAATAATCATAAATGGATGGCAGGAAACTCTAGAACTCTACAGACCATGTATTCACAAAACCATATGCAGTCACTAAAGCTTGCATTACTGCACAATCATTACATGCTTGCTTCCATTTTTCTCTTGCTCTTGATTCTTCATTCTGTCTGAATTTCTACCTCTTATATGAATCTGTATAACAGAAGAAATGTATATAAATGAACAAATATATAAATTAATTTCATTTGGAGACACCTTATTTTCCCTGTCACTGTCTTCTACTACATTCTGTTTGGACATAAAACTTTAGAAGTGGCATATAAAACTGAATGTGAAATTCCAGATATGCTCTAACCAACACACCTTGACTCATTCTCAATTGCTTTGATCTACTTTTGGTTAAAATATGGAATTTGTGTCTGAGTTTTTTTTTTAATTTACTATGCTGTGGGATCCTTATACTTTATAAAATTTATAAGGACATTTTTGATAAATTCCTATTTAGGCTTATAGGCATATGTGCTTCAATAAAGCCTTGTATTAACATCATATCCATTTGTTTCTAAAAATAATAAAGTTATATATTAAGCTATAAAACTTATTTTTAAAGCATATGCAGGTAAATCTGAACAAGGCTAAAGTGATTACATCTCCTAAGAGTGAGATGAACACGTTGGGTGTGAGTGGAGTTACACTCCCACAGATTATGCTCCAAAGCAAGGACTCTTTGCTTCCTAATTGTTATGTCAACCTAGCAACACTGTTTAAATTTCAGAAATTCATACTATTCATGATTGAGGGATCTGGTATTTTTATTACAATTTTTTCTAGAAATTTAATGAAATTAATTACTGTGGGTTGTAGACAAGCATTGAGATCTTTCTTTAAAAATTAAATAAGAATCTAACATAACAGGGTTGAAAATATGAAATTCCCCTATGAGCTTGTACATATTAGAACTTTAAAAATAATCCTAAAAAGATAACAAAGGAACAAGAAGAATAGACTACTATTTGTCTCATATGAAAAATAAATTAAGCAAATATTAAAGTAAAACATGGTTTGGTTTCAATATAAGTTAACTTTATTTTATTAAGGGTAATTTACATCCCAGAAGATATGGCCCATACTGAGACTTTTAAGAGGCTTTAAATTTGTTTATGTCAAGAGAAGTGGTTTCTGTTTATCCATTTCCCACCAGGGAATAATCCACATTTTATTCACATAATTATGGGTCTGAGTTACATACAGTTAAAAAGAAGACCATGGATTGATTTATTTTTAACTTGACAAAATACATTTTTCAGAAGATAAGTAGAGAAAGAGTGTTAAATAGAGAGGTGTGTGTATATACATATATACACACACTAATATATATGTAACTATATATACACTAAGATCATGTATTCGTGACTAATAAATCATTAATGTAAGAAGTAGAATTCTCATTTTTCCAGATACCCAAGAGGCAAGGCCTGACAAAAAATAAAATAAAAATATAGACTATATTTTCCCAGAATTTGCTGGGAGATGGTAAGTATATTAAAGTGTTTTTCCCAAGAGAATACTGAATTTTAAGCATTCAGTTTTAGCAAGGAATAGGAAAAGGACACTAAACTTGATTTAAAGTCATAAGGAAAAGTAACTACATTGTAATAAATAATATATATTACTCTATATACTCCATAGAATGCATCATTACAGACTGCTACTGAGAAATTTTTATTTGGTAAATGGTACACATCGCACCATTCAATAGTTCTGACATTTGTAAATGTGTCCATATAAATTAATTCTTAATAATACCACACAGGGGAAAAAATGTTTCCCTGAGTTAGTTATATTGATGAATGAAATGACAGAATATTCTTTAGGTTTTTATTATTCTTTTTCTTTTAGGTGGTCAACAAAATCGTAGGTTTTGAAGGTAATAAAGGTATTTTTTGACATATGGCATTTATCTTGGCATGACTCTCTTAAAATAAATTAATCATGTTCAAGCCAAGGAGAACTTCAGGAAACAGCTCCTTCTAAGTAACAGAAATAAGTTTATTGGCAAAACAATAGAAAGTATAAATTTCACTAGCAATATTTTTGCTGGAGAAAATATATTTATCCACAATCTATCCAGAGCCTAAAATTGTGTAAATAATATATAAAGAAACCTAGTCTTTCTGCAGCTACTAAGGGGACATTCACTGTCTGGTTGTATATAACTATAGTCTCAAAAGTCAGCAGCAAAGCACTTTCTCATGTAGGCAACATCTTAATATCTGTGCAAAGAACTCTATGTTAGGAAAACACTTGCCATGAGGCTTTAAGCCAGCTAAAATTAACATTTTTGTGAACAATGAGTAAAGATGATGGTATTTTCTTAAGTTGTGACATAGAACATTAATTTTAGGGATTTGGTAGTATTAGGAATCAAATAAAATTCACATAAAAATCTTAATCTATCTTTTGGTTTACTAACTGGAGGCATAATTTTTAAAAATCAGTCATAGTAATACCCATTCAATATCTATTGAGCACTTACCATGTACCAGGCACTGCTTTAGGCACATATAATATTAATATATAAGTGAATCTAGCATGCAAGGATCCTGTTTGCTTTCTCCTCATCCCGACTGGTCTATATTCTTTCTTCTTTCCTATCCTACCTTCTTTTGGATATATTGAACACTATCATCAATTTATTTTTCCCCAGTAGTTACACAGTCTTTATTAGTTTAGTGGTTAGTCTAGACATGTGCTACCCAATATGGTATAGCCATTAGCTATAGGCAACTATTAAATTTAAATTAATTAAAATTAAATAAAATTTATAATTTGGTTCCTCAGTCTCACTAGTCACATTTTTAGTAGAGCCATCAGAATTTTATGATGGATTGGATGGGGGACGAAAAGAAAGGGGGCTATTAATGAGGATTCTAAGAACTATTGTCAAGAGTAGATTTGCTATCAATTGAGATGAGAAAAGTCTGTGGATGGAGAGCAGTAATTCATTTGGCACATGTCAAATTTAAGATGTCAATTGGACATCTAAGTTGAGATGTCAAGAGGGCATCTGGCTGTGCAACCTGGTGTTCAGGAGAGAGGTTGGGATTGAGAATTTTAATTTGGAAATTAGTAGTAGATAGTTGATATTAAAACCTGGAAAAGGTCAACAAAATAGCAAGTAGAAATAAGAGAAGAGTAAGACTGAGACTTTAGTCACGCCAAAACTAAGACGTCAGACAGAAGCTGCGGAAGGAGTACAGGAGAGTGGTGCCTGAGAAGCCCAGTAATAGGTGTGTATCAAAGGAGGAAAGATGATCAATCATATGAAATACTTTGATATGACAATTATAATGCAAACTGGAAATTAACCACTAGATTTAGCAAGCTGGAGATGAAATTCACAGAAGCAGTTTCTGAGGAAGGCAGGGGTGAAAGCTTGACTAGGGTGTACTAAAGAATGAATTGGAGTAGGAAGTTGAAGACAGGGCTTATCAGTGACTTCTAGAATATTTTTGTTATAAACGGGATGGTGGCTTGTTCAATTGTGTCAAAAGAAGGAACTTTTAAAATTAGGAGATAATATTATAGTTTGTGTGTATGGGGATGGGAGTGGTCCAACAGAGAGAAAATATTGGCAATGTAAAGGGGAATGAAGATAATTCTTAGAGAGAGGTCCTTGCTTAGATGAGGGGAAAGGATCTATGCTCCCATGGAGTGATTGATTAGACAAGCAAGTGGGCTGTTCTTCCATAGTAATGGATAGTAACAGAGATCATATGCTACCAAATAGATGCTGGAAGTGACTACATAAAGCAGAAGGAATCTGTGGAAGTTCTTTTCCAAATGCTTAATTGCCTCAGTGAGATAGGAGGTAATTGATTGAGAGTGAGCATAAGACATTTCAGGGTTTAGGGGTGAAAGAAGAAAGTGAGAGGTAGACATCTAAGAGTCTGTGATGCATAGTATCACTGCCCGGCAACACTGAGAGCTTTAAGGACACCAAGTGAGATAAGTCCATTCTTGTGTGACATTTTTCCAGCTTTCATCTGCATAGACACAGCTGTGGAACAAGGCAAAATAGCATTTAACCATGGTTGTGGCTTTCCCAAGCAAGTAAGACAAAGAATTATAGGTAAGGAAATTAATTTTATGTACAAGACAGTGTTTAAACTGGTTAAAAAGGGAAAAGAGGACCTAACAGAGTGAGGGACAATAAAAGATGGTAGATGTCAGGTATGGTGGCTCATGCACGTAATCCTAGCACTCTGGGAGACTGAGGTGGGAGAATCACTTGTGGCCAGAAGTTCAAGACTAGTCTGGGCAACACAGGGAGGCCTCATTTCTAAAAAAAATAAGAAATTAACCAGGTGTGGTGGCATGTGTCTGTAGGCCCAGCTACTTGGGAGGCTGAGGAAGGAGGATCACTTGAGCCCAGACTTCAACCTTGCAGTGAGCTATGATGACAACACTGCACTCTAGCCCAAGCAACAGAGTGAGACCCTCCCTCCCCTACAAAAAAAGATGATGGGATTTAGAATAATGGTTCTGAATATACAGTCTGGGAGTTCTCCAAGATCCTTTCAGGGACTCCACAAGACCAAACCTATTTTTATAATATTGCTAAGATATATTATTGGCCTTTTTTTACTCTTATTCTTTCAGGAACTTGTAACAAAATAATGAATTTTATAGCTTATAATGGATGATATCAAAACAGATTTAATAAAACAATATGAGAATCTAGCTTCTTTCTTGTAAACTAGACATTAAAGTGATTTAAAAAGTGTAAAGCAATGCTGCTGATCTCCCTACATTGGTTTCTGCTTTGAGAAATATAGTAATGTCCCAGATGTGAAATTTTATTTAAAAATGTGTTGCCTATATTGAAATATCACAAATCTATAAAAAAAACTATATGCTCAAAAACTACAAATCTATTATTGCAATTTTTAATGACTTTATAAATTATTTTTAATTTTTCAGTTTTATTTATTAAATAAAACAAATAAAAGAATAGCCCACATAAATAAAAATAATTGCATCCTCAATAATTTTTAAGAGTGTAAATAATTTGTGAGACCAAAAAGTTTGAGAATTGATAAATTAGAGGAACTGATAAGGCCAGAACTTTATTGACTTCATCGTAAAAGAAAGACTGAACTGAAAGATAAGAGGTGGTGATGAAAGAGCAGAACGCACGGAGTTGAGATTGGAAAGGGGTGTCAACCCAAATAAATGAATGAGGCAAAAATCTCAATCATTGGAGGTTTATTAAGCCAAGATTTTGAGGACACGTCTGGGAAAGATACGACCACAGACAAACCGTGGCTGCTTTTTCCAAAGGGTAAGTTGGAATCGTCAACATTGTAAAGGCTTACAGAGAGAAGGAAAAAGGCAGTGGGTAGAGGGGGCTGATAAGGTAGTGGTTACATTCTTGTGAGAGCAAAGAAATCTACAATTTTAATATAAGTCAGTGGTCCCCAACCTTTTTGACACCAGGAACTGGTTTCATGAAAGACAGTTTTTCCAGGGCCGGGGGTGTCGCCAGCCCAACTCCATCTCAGATGATCAGGTGTTGGATGCTCTCACGGGAAGTACGTGCCCTAGATTCCTCGCATGCGCAGTTTGCAGAGGGATTCGCGCTCCTGTGAGGGTCTGATGCCTGAGGCTGATCTGACAGCAGGCGGGGCTCAGGCAGTGATGCGAGCTATGGGTGCAGGTGGGGCTTTGCTTGCTTGCCCCACCGTTCATTCACCTCCTGCTATGCGACCCGCTTCCTGGCATGCAGCTGACCAGTGCCAGTCTGCAGCCTGGAGGTTGGGGACAACAGATATAAGGGAATGAAGGAAGCATCAATTACGTAGATGTCCCCGGCTAAGTGGAAAAATGTCTGATTCTGTCTTGCACTTCTTAAATAGCTTATTTTTTATATATTTTTGAATTTCCCTCATGCAACATACACTGAATTTCTAAATTTCTATATAGTTTGAAAGATTTTAAATTTCTTTATACTTGTGTTTGATATTTATTATTACCTTTATAGACAACGTATTTTTATATATTTAACTTATGGTTTAATACTTCACACTCAAAACATAATATATGTTTTAAGAGATATTTGATTTTTGAATGACATGTAACCTTATACTGATAATCCTTATTACTATATTACATTAGTTTTCTAGTGCTATTACTTTGAAGAGTTTTGTACTTGATGAGCAACACTTATGAGCAGTTTGAGGACAGAGAGAGATGGGACTACTTCAAGACAGATTCTATAGACTACAAATGTTAAAAATCCTCAAATAAGAGAAAATATTCCCCTTATTGAATGACAAACATCATAGACTGTTGAGTATAATCATGGGCATATACAATGCTTGCTATTACTCTCATTATATCTGTGCTGAGACTATGAGGTTTCTTTATCTACTTTGCTGATTCTTTATATTGATCAACTTCCCTTTGGCTAAGAAGTTAGGTGTGTTACAGTGAACACAGCACTAGCCAAGATTAATCCCAGATTAGAGCTGAGCAAATGAGTGGAATTTCTCTCAGTACTGACACTCTCCTCATACAGACAGTCTTAATCTTTAGTGATTTCTTAATACCCTTCCCTGAGTCAAATTTTGTCATTCTAAATCTTAATTCATGATGAGATCTCAGCTAACGATATAGTTCCAACTACCAGTATTAACTTTCCTGACTGAACCTAAATTTGGGGTGTACTGGCTATTGTCAAATGTTACAGTGTTATGGGAATAGCCTTTTAATATTTTATTATTTTCCTGTGGGTAAGAAGCTACAGTTATAAAATAATCTGTTTCAACCTGTTTCTTAGGTATTGAACAGTTGTGTTAAAGAGTTGCCAGCTAGAAAACAGACCAGAACATCAGATACCTAATTTCATTGCTATTGCAATTTTTAAAAATGAGTTTCTGAGAAAGTTATTTTTATAGTAAACACTGCAAGGAAATTACATATTTTACAAAAAAATCCAAATGAAATACTTCATTTTCCTCTGTATCTAGAAGAAAATATGCCATATGCCAATATGGGTCAGATGATTACTATGTCAAAAGCTAAGATTTGTGACAATGTCCAATAAATACAACAAACTCAGAACAGTATCAACTCAATCTCATTGTATTAATAGTCAATGGTTCATATTTTAAGTCTCCTTTATGTTGAAGGAATTAGTACCAATTTACAGTTTCATTTGTGAATTCAGAGAAAAGAAAAGAATAGTAAAATCAATATTACAAACCAGCTCAAGGACAACGTTCATATAAACTGAGAGAATAACATTGAAAAGGAAAGTTCTTGACTTCTCAGAACAGAAATCACCTTAGGGAACATCTGTTCTTCCTCTAACCGTACTTTCTTGCCCCAATTCTCCTGAGTAGCTAAATTTACAATTACCATTAGGACCCTCAGAGCAAGCTGCCATCCTACTTCGAGTCTGGGCTTGTGGTAGACTGATCCTCATTTGAACTTATGTTAATTTCAGCTTAAAGAAAGAATGTTCCAAAACATGGCTTATTTTGCTCCTCTTTGTTTTGGGTATACTATTTCTTGTGTAGGTCCCTAAAGCTTGGAGATTTAGCAGTTATGAAATTTAATTTTTACTCACATAACTGATATGGAACTTAGTATATAAGCTTAAAATATATAATGTAATTAAAATAATCAAATAAATTATATTATTCTTCATCCTTTCCTTATTTATTTAATTTCATTAATAATCAGTTATGTATTACTGCATTTTAATAGTTCAACTTTAATAATATATAAAATATACCCTATATGATATTAGATTATATGACTATGGTATATTAATAGTATGTTATGTTATTCTGTAAAGTGTACATTATAATTAATATATTTAAATGAATGCTATGATGTATTATAACATAAAATTTTGATATACTATATTACTCATGTAATTGTATTAATTATAATTAATCATGAATACATTATTTGTTTACACTATATTTAATATCATCACATGAATATTGCATTAAAAGCCCTTATTAAGAACTTGCTACATGCTAGCCACTGGAGTGAGCACTACACAGCATGCAATCCACAAACAACCTCTAATTTTTTATTCCCATTTTAAAGAAGGATATAGAGATTTACATCAATTTGTTTGACTGATAAGTGGAGGAACTGGAATTTAAACTCTGGTATACCTCAGTCTAAAATTATTTCAGTGGACACATTTCTCTGGTACCTTCTAACACTTTATATCCATCTAAAAATACCAAATATTGCCCAAATTTGCATTTTGTAGGACAATCTTTAGACTCCCAAATGAAAACACTCTACGTGTTGCCTAACATAAAGTTCCTATATTAGGGCATCACCAAAATAATCATAATTATATTAAATAATACGTACATATTTTCTATTCATTTTAAGTTATATTACATTTATAATAATAAAACTGCTACCAACAATGCAATTTACTAAGGAGAAAAACAGATGGATACTAACATGGTTTAGCACTGTCTATTTTCTTAAATTCCAAATTTCAGTTAATATTAGAGTAGGAAAAGCAAGCTAATTAAAGTCAATAAATCAGTTGATTATTTTAATGCCGAAATGACAGCACTGATGGGTTTTCACCAAATGTCACTGTGACAGAATTTCTGAAACTATTATATTTAATGGAAGAAGATGTGAGAAATGTGTAACAGGTGCTTCCAACTCTATCCAATCTCAATGCTCTCAGTTTTGTACTCAGGTGCTTGAACATTAAGTAATCAAATGATGCAGAGGTCTGGATCTATCCTTCTGCTGAAAATGGAGCCCATGGCCAAATCCTGGAGGTGGGTTAATTAGCTCAGTGGGAGTACATAGCATTGTACACCTTGTAACTGTGCCTTCTGCCAAACAGTATGTCACCAATAATATCAACTGGCTATGATTAGTGGTAAATTATGTCCCAAATTATTCCATTTTTTCCAAAGGGACAGAAATTTTATTTTTCTTCTGCTACAACATTCTGGATTTATTGCAAATTTTTTCTTCTTTATTCCTTTCCACTCCTATAATTAGATAAAGAGCCTTCCATTTTGCCAGAAGCAGGGGAAAACTTCCAAGAGGATTACTTTCTAAATTTTTATTTATTTTTCCTAGATAAAGTTCTGATTTCCAAATTCCTTTTGTTTATCTGCAATAGAAAGGGCTTGTCATGTTCTGCCCTATCTGAATGGAGGCATTATATTTTTGAATTTGTTTCCTATGTATCTTTTTTCTAACACCTCAAAATAATCCTAGCCAAACAACCCATTGAAAGCCAAGAAACCATGAGCACAAAGATTCAATTCATGTAATTACCTCACAGGTAGTATTCTTTCAAGAAATGACTTGCAAGTTCTTTGTGAAAAGAATTAAGTAATTCAAATTTAAAAATATCTAATATAGGTATTTAAGGTTTTCCAATTTTTAAATGTGTTATGTATTTAAAACTAATTTAAACAGAGATATAAAGATTAAAATTGCCATTATGCAATTAAAAAGGACAATAAGGATCATATCCACAAGGATGCTACAGAAAGAGTCTCTTATTTGACTGCTAAAAGGCATCCGTTCACTTCACTTGTAACAATTAAACATCTGTTGTCAACTAGTATTGATAATCTAAAAACATCTCAGAAAATAATAAAAAAGAAAAAAACATATTGAGATATTATACATATTGTCTTCTCATTCTGGAATAATCATCAATTAACATCTTTCTGTAATATATTGTTACCACAAGAAAATGGATGTATTATAACTCAAAATTCTAAAAAATAAGCAAATTCTTCACATGGATTAATGCAAATTTAAAAAACATATATGAATATAGCACTTATTACTCACCTGTAAACTTTAAAGTTGCTGTAACAAATGTTGAGTTATGTTGCCTATCTTATTATATAAGACTGTGATTCTGAGGCAGGGTCCAATGTCAGTGGATAAAGATGATAATGCATAAAAGTGGTCCCCAGCCCATTTGGCACCAGGAACTGGTTTCATGGAAGACAATTTTTCTTCCATGGATGGGGGGAGGGGGTGGTTTGGGGATGATTCAAGTATATTACATTTATTCTATTATTTCTATTATTATTAACTTGTAATACATAATGAAATAATAATGCAACTCACCATAATGTAGAATCCTTTCTTGTAGTGATGCAAGTGCTGGGGAGCAGCTGTAAATAGAGACAAAGCTACTCTTGCTCACCCACCGCTCACTTCCTGCGCTGTGGCCCAGATCCTAACAGTGGTTGGGGACCGCAGATGTATAAGGTTATCAATACAATAGACGATCTTTCCATATATAGCAATTGGTAGGAAAAAAATAGGGAATATTTTATAGTTCCTTTTCATCTAGCACCTATTTTTTTTCTAAAATATTTTCTTTTATTTCAGAATATTAAAGGGGTATAAATATTTAGGTTACATATATTTTCTTTGCTCCACTCAACTCAGGGCTTCAAGCATGTCCATCCCCCAGTGTGCACCACACCCATTCGGTGTGAATATACCCATCCCCTTCTCCCCGCTCCCTCCTGCTCGACATCGATTAATGTTACTAGTATATGTGCACATAAGTGTTGATCAATTAATACCAATTTGATGGTGAGTACATGTGGTGCTTGTTTTTCCATTCTTGTGATACTTCACTTAATAGAATGGGCTCCAGCTCTATCCAGGATAATACAAGAGGTGCTAGGTCACCATTGTTTTTTGTGGCTGAGTAGTACTCCATGGTATACCTATACCACATTTTAGAGACAGGGTCTCACTCTGGTACCTAGGCTGGAGTGGTGCAATTATAGCTCACTGGTCACCATAACCTCGAACTCTTTGGATCAAGTGATTCTCCTGCCTCAGCCTCCGAGAGTAGTTAGGGCTACAGGTGCACACCACTGCACTCTCTAATTGTTTTATTGTTGCAGAGACAGAGATCTTGCTATGTTGACAAGACTAGTCTTGAACTTCTCCTACCTCTACCTCCAAAAGTGCTGGGATTACAGGTATGAGCCATCACACCTGGCCTGGAATTCAAATTTTTATTAATACAACTGAACTTAGTCTATGTTCCCTTGTTAAGATGAAGAAGCACAGTGATGTCCCAACAGAGCTCATCTTACCAATGTGGCCCTAAAGAATTGTGACCCAGAGTGCTCAATGGAATGAGGAGATGATTTTCACTGCTCAGAATGGACATGTGAATGGTCCTTAGGAATTTGCAAAGATAATAGCTAGAAAATACACAAAAATTTACAAATTAATACTTTTTCAGTTATGGTTTATAAAGCTAGTTAGGAATGATCAAACAATAACTTTTGTTAGAGTGGCTTACATTAATAAATATAAAGATTTTTACCACAATATTTTTCTACTTTATTTGAATTTAAAGATAAATTAATTTAATCAATAAATGAGTTTACATATAAGCACACATGGAATACTGTGAATACAGCATTTTCATAGATATTAATGCAGTGACTCCACAATTGTAACAAATGGCAAAACTTGAAGAAAATTAATCACATTATATCTCTAGCTGCTTCTATCTGTGTAAACAAGCCTGCCAAGTTATAAAAAGCACATGCAAACCCTCATTCGAAATCTAGCAAACCACAAAATAAGTAATAAACAAGATTACATAGACCTTAACTAGGCAATCCCAACAATTCAGCAATAATGTAAGGGCTCCAAAACGGAAAATAATCCAAATACTCTTTGTATTTGATATTTTAATATAGCTTTGATTGGTTGATGTTATAAAACATACGAAATTGCATAGTACACAGAATACTCTACACAAAGGCAAGTGATTTTTTTTATATCAAGAAGTCTGATGATGGGAGAATACATAAATTCAAAATTATAACTGCCTTTTACTGTCCTTTCATACTGAAACAACACACCCCTCAGATTTTCCTTTTATTCTACTGCAGTCCTGTGGCAAGAAA
This sequence comes from Lepilemur ruficaudatus, assembly GCA_963574885.1. NCBI lineage: Eukaryota > Metazoa > Chordata > Mammalia > Primates > Lepilemuridae > Lepilemur > Lepilemur ruficaudatus. The sequence continues at coordinate 97,770 of CAUYRT010020187.1, forward strand.
GGCAAATCTTCTATCACAAAAAAAGGACCCATACTTTTGTCTACCAGTGACACAGTTGTCTACAAGAAGTGAAGATAGATTAAAATGGCAAGTGTTGCAAATTTTGTTTATGTCAACTGAAAGTAAGGAGTAAAATGAGCAGGCAGAGTTCATAAAAAATTGAAAGCAAGATTTATAAATGAAACTCAACTTCAAAATTTATCTAAATGATTGTGGTTCAAGTGCTAAAAACACACTATATAATTTAAACAATAAATATTCCATAGTAGTAATTAAGATAACATAATTTCCACTTTTGTCATGAATTTTATTTTAAAGCCACTAGATGGCTAACAAGCATAGAAATGTAGATTTGCGTGTGGCTGTTCATGTTTTCTTACATATCATACATATTTTTATAATGTATTTTTAAAACTACCTGCTTAAGCAAATTTATATGAACAAACAGCAAATATAAAGGTCACATGCAAACATTCCCCCCCAAATTTTATTTTGAGTGTTTTAATTTGAGAAAAATAAATATAGAAGAGACAAGTTGCTATTATCATGCTGCCAATGAGATTTTTTTTGCAAAATTGATCATTCCTAAAAGCACTTGAGTCGAAAATAAGAGATGTTTAATCAAGGAAACACAAAGCAAATAAATTAAGAATTCTTAATCCCAACTGTGATCATAATTTTTAACCTAATTTCACCTAAATTACATATATCTCTCTGTAATTCAATTTCTTCAGCTTTAAAAAGGTCATATTAATTTTACCAATTGCCACTCATAAAGATAATTTTGTCACTTCAAGTCAGAGTGTTTTAATATAAATCTTGAGAGTTCAGTGTAAAACCTAGTGAATAGCAGTATCACTGTCTATAAGAGTTTGTTTTACACAGAAGTTTTAATCTAGATTTTAATTACATTTAATAATAATAAGTCCATATACTTTTTCTAAAATTTTGGCATCAGATTTTTTTGAAACTGAGGATTTTAGAGATTTAAAAAAGTTAAATGGTGTATATGCCATATCTTATGTCATCTTTCCTCTAGAGCCTGGGGTTACAATTGGTAATTAAACTCATCAAAATGTCTGTAGTAAAAAAATATATTATTTACCCTATATCATTCACACCTTAAAGGCCTATTACTTTCAAAGTATTTGGATTTCAGAATTATAAACCTATAATACACACTACTATTTGTTTAATGCACATTTAATCTTTAAAACAAGTCTGAATACTGGGATTACTAGCCCCACTTTGTAGATGAAGAAATTGAGTTTCAGAGAGAATAAGAATAACCAACTTGTTGATTTAAAGCCACATTTGACTGCCTCCCAACCATGCGATCTTTGCACAAAGATGTATCACCTCAGAAAAGGAAATCTAAGGGATAATACAGATGTAAGAGACATCGCGAGTCTTTTCACGCTGAGAGGGAGAAAATCCCCAGACCTCTCCCCACCTTTATAAATTATTAGTCAAAAACCCCACCATATTTGTATAAAATATTGTAACTATAACAAAACTACAAGACGTTTCTTGACTTTAGTCAACTTTGGGTTTATTCATTGAAAATCTGACTGATTTTTTCCAGTCTGGCATCCACTCTCCTGTTCTAGAGTGTGTATATTCTACTCTTGGAAAATGCAAAATTTGATTCCATATCCCGATTTTCTTAATAAAACACTTGAAATCTCACTAAGAAAATGCATACCAAGGAAGGTTGTATGCTGCAACCGAAATTTGGAGCTAGACTCAGGCGAGTTTCAACCTCAATTTACTAGTCACATATGATGATCAGTCACTAAACCTATTTCTTAAAATAAAAAGTCAGGATAATAGTTGCTATCCAAAAGGGTTCTTGTGAGGATAAATGAGATAATCTATGGTAGATTTTTAGTAAATAATCAGTACCCAATAAATGACAATCATGGTAAATCCCATCTTATAAATGAGAAAGAAGCAACATTAAATTGGTGCAAATCATCTGGCAACCAATCAAACTGAGCAGAAAAAAAAAAGAAGAAACAAAAGGAGATGTAGAGGGAGAAATAAAAAGTAGTTCCTTAAAATCATAAACTATATTTTTTCACTTTATTTCATTAAAAAAGCAAGGAATTATGTTAATAAATACCTCAGGGTCTCTCATGAGGCTGTGGTCATGCCGTCTGTTAGCTAGAGCTCCAATCATCTCAAGGTTCACCTGGGGCTGAAGGCTCAGCTTCCAAGCTCATGCATGTGGTTGCTGGCAGGCCTCAGTTTCTTACAGGCTGGTTATACGATCCCTCTTTATTTTGCTATTATTAGATAAAAATAATGAAAGAATTGAATTATTGGAGTTATTTTCATGATAGTCTTTACAAGCCAAAGTTACACATGTTCTTTTTCAACATTTTCACCCTATACAGTTAGTTAAGAGATTCATTTTAAGCCATGTCCATCTTATGAGGGCGAGAATTTTTCATAATGCTAGATACCATACTGCACCCATCAAACTGTACACACAAAATGCACTGCAGAGCTCTCCTCTCACATAACTTGCAAAGTAAGCAATCAAGTAAATGAAGGACTAAGAGCACCATTATCAATCCATGTGCTGGATGGATTATCAAAGCTTCCTTTTTCTTATTTTTTTCTACCGAAATAACAATATAAATAGAATTTCTAATATTTTCAGTAGGTTGATAGACCATCTTGCATACTTCCCTTCACATTACTTTGGACACTGCTAATATAATGACCCCCAAATGTATCTCCATATATAGTTGACTTGTCAATTGGTAGAATATTTGCTTTAGTCTTTGGCTAAGAGGCAGTCATGGGATTTTGATCACACATCCTTTGAAATAATCCAATTCTTCCTGCCATTCATCTCACAATAACCTTTAAAAAGAAATGAATCAGGTGGAAAATGGCGGAATAGGAGTGCCCTCCTGGCTCTCTGCTCTCAGAGTTGGAGGTGAAATAGGCAGACCACTGCACGCGAGTGAACTCCACTTCTACAGGACCAGCTCTGCCGATCTACAGAGAAACAGCGTGGGACACAGGACCTCAGTGGAAAACAGAGGTGAATCGGAAAACTTCTCGCGAAGTAGAGAGACTGTCGGGTGCCTGGGTGCCTTAGAGAGGGAGCCCGGTTCCCGCTCCAGCCGGCCGGCCAGCATCTGTGCCGGGGTGTTTTGATTCCCTGGGGAGACCACCCTTCCCCCACC